>JAHWFP010113776.1:449618-506716 GCA_023313725.1 Lithobius niger
CTGTCGTCCTTCAAGTCCTTCATTAGTCCAGCAACTACGAAAGGCACGCTGTCGTTTCTCGTCTACCCTTTGTCAGCTTGTCCTTCGTCAGCTTACACCCTTCGCTGGCTGTCGTCCTTCAAGCCCTTCGTTCATCCAGCAACAACAACGGGCGCTGTCATTTATCGTACACCCTTCACCGACTGTCATCCTTCAAGTCCTTCACTCGTTCAGCGACAACAACGGTTGTTCCAAAGACTCTCCGAAAGAGGCTTCCTCCTGGGAGACCACCCTTTCGTCCGTTCTGTCGGACCCTTCGCTTGCTGTTGTCCTCTGCATCATGGTTAACCTGTGTGCTTGTCTTCACCTGTCGCAGCCTCTCTTTCCGGTGTCTGCGTTTGCCGGCCAGCTCGATGACACTGCTTCTGATATAATGTCTCCTGGCCCTTATGACCAAGCTGTGGCTTCAGCTCTTGGTCTCCCTGTCCTCAGGCTGTCCTTCGCGGGATGCTTGCCCCACACTGCAACAACAAGTCACGTTCCAGACCTGCGTCAAGGAGCTTCGTCACTCTTGCTTGCCAGGTGAAGCTCTTGTAGACCTTCGTCCGGTTCTTCCTACCGCTCTCGAGCCGTCTTCAGTACTGGCCGTGGCTCCTGCTTCGACGGGCTAGTCCACATTCTTATGTACGGGGCCATGCATACCTTCTACTCCGCGGTCGTCTGTTCCTTCACATATCACTTCTTCACTCGTGGCTGGGTTCTTCTTCAGGGGGAGGCTCTTCGCACGCACCTTTGCTTCCCTACTGTCGTTCTGTCGCCCAGCACGACATCACATCTTTTGCCCATGAACGGGTTACAGCATCTTCTTCAGGAGTGGCCCTTCACAAGCACCTTCGTTTTACGACTGTCGCTATATCGCCCATCACGAAGTCACATCTTCTGCCCATGAATAGGTTGCAGCGTCTTCTTCAGGAATGACCCTTTACAAGCACCTTCCCTTCCTATCTGCCGTTCTGTTGCTCGGCAAGGAAGAGGCATCGCAGCTCTCACTCCGACAATGACGAACAACCCTGGTCACTTGCCCGGCGTCCCACCTTTCGACGTCCATGGCTGGGAGACTCCTGCCTATCCTTGCCGTTTCCAGCCCTTCGTCCGATAGTGACGACAGCTTGCATCCTGCTATGACAACCATCAACAAAGGCACCGTCCACAAGGCAGCTCCGTTCTACCTTCGTCATTCTACTCTGAACATCTGTCGCCGTCTAATATCCGTCGTCACAAGCACCTTTCACCGCCATTGCCAAGTATGGCGGCTTTTCTTCCAGCGTCAGTCACCACTCAACTCATCACGCCTACCAGCGTTCGTCGTCGACTCCACACTAATGGCTCTTGTCGCTCATCTGACCAAACCCTTCCACCGCTGTTAACAAGCTCCGACTGGTTCACCCTTCTTAGCGACTCTTTTCCAGTTTTGGATCAACATCACGACTTAACAACGAGCCCTTCGCAAATGTTACTCTCTGCCCTTCACCTTTCTCGCCATTACTAAGCTGTTCAACGAAGACGAACATCACGGCCATCCAACTCCTCTCACCTTTTCGTCGGCCTTACCTCATGCCTTGTTCGCTTCTGGCTCGTTCCCGCACCATGACCCTTCAGGACTATTTTGCCCCGATATTTCACGACCTGCAGCACCACCCCATTAGCCAGCAGGGCTTCCCTGTCGCTGGCACATGCCCTGTTTTGGATGGGCCACAGGACTGCATTTACCACGGTACTTTAGAGATGGTGGAAATAGCATTATACTTCAGTCTCGTGGTAATTGCAGTATCGCGCTATATCCACCATCGCTTCTGTCGACGTTAACAAGCGTTATCAAGCGTTGGTTGACTCGGGCACCTTTTGCTTCACATCGCCACACAGACCGGCCACCATCCACGCTGCCTCTTCTCTCTCGTCATCCACAACATCAGCAGCCTGTCAGCCGCCTCAGCTTGACCTTCGCTCGTCTCTGTTGCCTCCGTTCATGCCGCAACAAGGACCGGGGGGGGGGGGTTTGGTTGTACCTGACGTCTCGTACATGTCACCTACACTTCCTAAGCAATTCGTCATGACTCGGCCCCATTGGACGATTCCTCACCTCTTCAGGCCCATTCGTCCACCCCACCCCATTTGTCGCTCTAATGTCACGTCGTTCCAGTCAAGGCTTTTCGCCAGTCAAGGCTTTTCCTACACGCCTCTGTCACATCTTCAACACCATGCTCTTACGCCAAGAATCCGCTTTCAAGCATTATCCACGGCACTGCTTTTGCGAAAGGCCTTGACGACAGCTTCAGCAACACCGACGCGGGGCCCCCCCCCCCCCCAGCAGGTGTCGTCTCAATTTGTCTCTTCCCATGATTCCTTGCGAACACAAACGCTTGGATGGGAATACTCAATATGCACCAGTCACAATCGCTGTACGTTCATCATCATCAGCGATCGAATCAAGCAAGAATTCAGTTACTCCATCACCATGGCTAAACGTCGTGGAGGTTTGCTCCAACTCTCCGACGCCTCATCACGCAAAGTTGCCTTATCCAGTGACCTGAATGTCATTCTACATGACGATCCTGAACGGTGCAAGTGTCCCGCCATTGTTTCTGGCCAGTCCCGAACATTGTACCTGCGATTACTTCCGGAATCCCTGCTTCTTCTGTCGCTCGCTCATTTGAGCCACTTGGGGCAAGATCGCTGCCATGCAACGGAAACCCAAATGCCGTTTCGAATAATGGGAACGAAAAAAGATGTTAGATAAGCTTAAAGCAACCAGCACCATTTCACCAGCCCCGGAGGGAGCATCTTCATTCTTTCCACGAACGTGACAGCAAGCCGGTTTCATTACATCACTCCTCAGCTTCATCGTCACCATCACCTAGAAATCAGTCTGGTTTGGTTCTGGTTCTCGGTCACCTACAGTCACCTCTTGCTCTCATTCAACTTCATCCACAATTCATCCTGCACCGTCGACTCGCAAGTTGAAAGCGACGAAGGGCCTGCCAACGGAAAACAAGGCTTCTCAACCCGGCTCTCCAACCGTCACGTCTGGCTCAACTAGGCCGTCGTCCTCCTCTGCTGTTTTGCCCGAAACCACAGCAGCTGCCCAGCCACCACCACCCTTTGCTTCAGCATCAGTAGTGGCTCCAACGAAAGCACCGACCAAGCCACCAAGCTGCCCTTCCACACTTTTTAGTCTCAACGCCACCAGTCCCGATGGATTACTGAAGCATTCCAGCTTCGAGAAGCACTCTTGTCTCAGCTTTCATCTATCAAAGAAGTCTCGCCAGCTTGACGAAAATTTAGGCCCGGTTTTCTACTTCATTCGTCGGCTCTCTGCCGAACACCAAGCTATGAATGCCAACCTCTCCGCTGAAATGTCCCGTCAGCACCGGGTGATCTCCAAACACCGCTTTGAATTGTATTTGGCCAACTCGAAGATCAAGTTCCGTCCACTTCCCTCCAATGCACAGCTGATTTGGCACCTTGAGCACTGTTGCCTGTCGGCAGCCTGGAAGCCTGCTTATGGCCATTCCCCAGTTTCGCTGCCGGACGTTTTTTAGGCCTCCGACGTTTTTATATTCTAACGACCCCAAAATTGTCGATGAACGTGAGAGTTCTCACCAGTTTTGGCTGGGGTGGGCTGAGATTCTAATTATCAGCGGTAGTAGTGCGGAGTATCGATGTCCATGTCTTCTAATTATTTCTTTGACTACATTTATTTCGCGCCGACAAAAAAGGTTCTATGAGGTCCATGAACGTTCAGCCAGCAACGCATTGGCGTTTGCTCAGTCCAAAAAGATGTTACCAAAACGTTTGCTTTACTCGGGTCAAACTGTCCGCACTAATTCATTTACGTTTGGGGAAAAGATGTGTAGTTACATCAAGTCCAGTTTGCTTCGAGTCACGGCTTTTTGGTTTTGTCGTTGTACTTCACTTGTCATGTTCAGTAAGTTTGGGAAAAGTTATTTACGCACTAAACACAATTCTCAGTTCATGATACATTTTGCCAATAATTCCAAACCCTGTGATGGAATCCGTCAGATTCCACACGTCAGGCCTAAAAATGACGGGTAGGCCTCCTTTTTCTCTCGGCCTTGAAAAGTATGTCGCGCTACCGTGAGAATCAGTTAGCAAAAAAAAAATCACGACACAAAAATAAAAGGCCGCATCACAAAACTTAGGTAAGAATGAGGCAAACCAACCATTGCAAACAATCGATTGAACCATACAAAAAAGAGAACACATTGTCGTTCCCTTCAACATAAAAACAAACTCTAACCAAACCATCGCAACAATCACACGCTCATTGTAAAACAGCTTTGTTGCACTAGAAACTTATCTCAATACACACTAGTGTTACTCCAAGGAAGTACATGAGAGCAATTGTTTACATGCTGGGAGGGACTACAAAAAGTGTGCCCGGCTCCTGGAGCAGGACACAACTGTTCCACAGTTGCGTCGAGGATTTGGCGAAAGTGTCAGCGAAAGCGTCGTGACCCTCACAATTTTCCCCCCGCACATGCCCCAATCGTTCTACCAACATGGGTTATAACGGGACCATGTAAGCTCAAACCACCAATTTTCATCCGCATCGACCAGCAACAGCGTTGCACCGACAGCTCCATTGTTTCCTTCGTCCACCGATGGCATCACATCGGAGTGGATCACGTCAAACTCAAAGCTTTTTGTTGACAAGTACGCAACGTTGCCAGTATGGCAGTGGGATAATGCCAATGGTTTCATCCCATTTTACACCGGTATAAAGCAGTGCTCCACATACAAAGCAAGGACATTGCCGTGCAAATACTGCCGCTCAACGGCCAAGGGGTATTCCTTTGGTTTTCGCTTCCATCACTAAAGACCACAACGACGGGCAATAACATTATGTGACTAGCCCTCTCGTGTTGAGGAACCCAGGCCACCACCTTTTTTAACTCCTTCCGACCATGCATCCGTCCTTCCAACAGGAGTCGACTCTTCACACACATATTCCCACCACCTCTTTGACCAGTGTTTTCAAATCCATCCTTCTCTCTTTTGATACCAACCAAGATTGAACCATCATCAGATGTGTCAATAAAACGCTGACCATCGATTACAATCTTCTTTTCGCAACAACCAGCGTGTTGACTGCAATTGTCAACACCCTTCGCCGAATGTCCATTTCCAAAACAACGTAGAATTCCACCAACGAAGAACAAACAGTTCAACAATTAAATTTTCGGAGAACTCTTATCTCCTTCTTCAGAATTATCGTCCAAAACTATGAAAAAGGTTCATATCATAACATCGCTCGTCGAATGCAAATTTGAACACTCGCGCACGTCAGCAGGACAACTGATCTGTCAGTGGATCTGGACTGCGCATTCTTTGTCCAGGGCAACGCCAAGTTCAGGCCTTACAAGCAGGTTGATGTTAGTGTGCCGGGAGATGCTATGTTATGAGAGGAACTCTGTTCATCTCGAAATTTTTGATGACGAGTGACTCTAATACCCTAAGGTGGTTTTCATGTAGGGCATTAGATTTAAGCAGAATCAAGGTCTTGTCCCAGGCAACTGAATGATGAGTTACTTAGAATGCTTAAAAAGTTCGAGATGAACGGAGTTCCGCTCATGAACATAGCATCCCTCACTTACACTAATGTCAACCTGCTGGTCAGGCCTGAACATGGCACTGCCCTGGACAGAGAATAGGCAGTCCGGATCAACCGACAGATCAGTGGTCCTGCTGTCATGCGCGAGCGCGAGTGTTCAAATTTGGATTTGACGAGCGATGTTGTAATGTGAACCTTTCTCCATTCTCCTTTTTCACCTATTTGTTACAAATGGGATATCCCTTTTGCTGTCGGTACCTTTCATCCCTATTCAAATGCATACAAATTAACTCCAAATTACGTCGCCTGTCTCCTCGCTCTCCCCTCTCTCCCGCATTCTCCTTACCACTTTTTCTTTTGCCGTGGCACACGTTGGACGTGTTGGTAAATTGGTGCTACCAATTCAGTAATGGTGCGTTTCTGTCTAGCAGCGTTTGGAATTTAGTCGAATTGCAGACAACGCCGTAAGTTGAAATAATTTTTTGTTCTAAGGAATATGACGACGAACGATTTTATTCTGTAGCCTCCTTAATTTTAATTTTAGCCGCCTTACTTTTAATCTATTTTAATCTTAGCCTTAGCCTTACAGTAAAACTGAGGTTGGCGGTGGAATGTTGCGAGTTCTAAGAACGAAAAGGAACGTTTATTTGCAGTGAATAAGCGCACCGCGAGGTGGAGAATATGAATTAAATAGGTGGTCGCCAACGAGGCACCGTTGAAATGTAGCAAACTATGCCCGTAACAGATTAAAAAGATTAAGATGAGTTACACAATAGCTCTATGAGAATGTGAAGAGATGTAAGGTGCACGATACCTTCAGGGTTAAACGATAATTCTAGGAGAACTAGCTATACGCCGGTCTAGCCGGTTCCCGCATACCTGAGCGAAATACTGTAGTGGGCAGTATGGAGAGAAAATGCAATTGAGTGGCGGACGATGCCATGTTTCCTACTGCTACGGGGGATTAAGGCAGTGATGGACAAATAGTGACGTTGTAAAAACGCTATGGGTCGTTTCATTTTGGCGGCTGAGGGGAAGTGGCCTGGTAGTAGTATTGGCCGGAACTAAAATTATACACCGGAAATTAAATTGTATACAAGCCGATGAAGCAAAGCTTTGGTGTTACGTTCGTACGCATGGGTTTGCACGTGGGACATTCAATGTCTAGAGTGACTGAAAGTGCATATAGTTGATTGCGGTGTTAGGTTGCTAAACAATGCCTGTTGCAGTGGCCGGTGTGTCGTTCATGGCTGAGTGAGGTGCAGGCCTAAAACCATGATAGGCTAGTGGTTAGGCTTACAGGCCGATCGGTCTCGTACTACGATTTAAGTATGTAATGAATGAAGTATAGTTATTGATTCAAGCTGCGACAGACGTTGGCAGTCTGCCGAAATGGACCTTCTGCAATATTTTTGACCGAATTTGATTTATGAAACTAAGTGATTCGATAATCATTTTTAAGTTTTTACAGTTAGAGTGGGAGCAACCGCAATGGTGGTCAGGAGCATTTGATCGGATCATTTTAGTGCCTGCGGGGCACTACGACTATTTCCATAAATAAATAAATACGTCATTGGCCTAGAGAGTGTGGCATGCATGTCTTCCTGTGGTGACAACGAAAGGTGATGCGCTACAGAGTGCTGGAATTATGGTGAAAACGGGCCGTACGCATTGCTTAACATCTAGAATTTACCAAACTAAAAATTGTTGGTAACATTAAGCGCTTAAGTGATCTGAATTGTGGAGCTACAGTCAGTTGTGAGAGATGCAATTGTGCATAGGAGTTAGATGCAATTGTGCATAGAAGTTCGTGAATGTGTCATGCAAGTGTGAGACTGGATGAAGTGAGTCCGGTTCAGTGCGATGTTTATTATAGGCATGTCGCGAAGTGGTTAAATCGTAATTAAAACTGATTCGTTATGTGGCACATAATCTCCACCGCAGTACGGGTGGCAAGGTTGGGGCAATAGGGCTGATCTTGTTGAGATAAACATGTCAGGTTATGGAGGGCTACACCCTTCTTGTGAAGTGGAACAGCTGACAGGTGCTGCACGGGTACGCCGTCTGGTAACTCCTGATAGGTAGTTACATCAGGAGGGCTGTGTGAGTTGGCCTCTCCCCCCCCCCCCCTCCCAAACCTTCAGACGATTTTTATGTAGAAATTGGATTTGCCACTGCAGAGGGGGTGGTCTTTGGGAGGGCCCTGGAACATTGATCTTAGTAGATAGGGCAGCTAAGGGTACAGGCCATGGTGTGTTCCTTTTCGACAGGTGACTTGGCATGGGATGTTTGGCAAATAACCACAGGGTTATGCACGGAGGTTTGCCCGTGGCCGCCCAGGTCGGTTACCACGGGTCATTTTGGGCTCAGGGACGCACGAGTGACCCTGCGCAGGGCAAGAGATGTTATGTTACCTCCTGGCAGGTGAGGTGGTGGACTTGTGGCGAATCTGCTTACAGGCAGTTTGATGGTCAGTGACGGCTTAGTTGTTAGGCTGGCAGTCGAATTGGGTGATGGAGTACCTGGGTGGAGTTGGCCTTGGCCACATGGTATGTGTGCTTCTGTCACCATAGTTGTGTATGATGGTTGCCTTCGTGCGGTGGGCGCGAACAGTTGGTAGGCCTTGGCGAGGTTCTTGCCTTGGTGCTGGGCTCGTGGTGTGGCTTGGCTTTCGGATCTAGGCCTGGTATGGTTGGTGCGTACGTGGCTGTGCATTGTCTTCACATCTTATGGTATGGCCGTTTGGGGCCTCATCTGCAGTCTTTGCCAAGTATTCGTACAGAGACACGGCAGCTGGTTTGGCGCAAACGATCCGGCAACAGATGCAGGAGCTGGGTCATCTGCGCAGTGCGGGCATGGGGCTGGCCTAAGCGCCACTGGTGTGAATTTGTCCCATTTGTAACAAATAGGTAACACAGTGGGGTGAGGAGTGTACGAAGGAGAAATGGTGATTCTACCAGAGAACTTGTTCTCGCAGGAGAATCAAAGTTCTCCGAGTAGAAGCCGACGAAACTGTGGTACCTAAACCACCCATCCGCCTCCCTGGCGCTTATTTGGCTCAGCTGCAAACGACAAGTGATAAGGAAGACGCGAGAGAGAGGGGAGAGCAAGGCGACAGGTGACGTAATTTTGCATAAATTAAGGAGTTAAGTTGTATGCAAATGAATAGGGATGAAAGGTGCCGACAGCAAAAAGGATATCCCATTTGTAACAAATAGATAACACAGATTCGTTGGATTCTACTCAGAGAACTTCGATTCTCCTACGAGAACAAGTTCTCTGGTAGAATCACCATTTTTTTTTATCGTTTTGGGTGATAATTGTGAAGAAGGAGATAGGAGTTCTCCGAAAATTTAAGTGTTGAACTGTGTTTGTTCTTCGTTGGTGGTATTGTGTTGTTGTTTTTGAGGTGTCTTTAAAATACCACTGTATCAACCAGTTATCAGTGTTTTCGAACTTCCGTTCTTCCTCCATCTGGGAAATGCTCGGCCCAAGCCCAGTTCACGCCAAGCTTCCAGTACGATCTTTGCAGGATTGCGTCTGTTACCTTCCACCCGTCATCCGCACAGCTGGTTCCCTCGCAGCTCTAATACTCAATTTCAACCTTGAAATTCACGACAACAACAAAGATGGGAGTCAATGTTTGAGAAGGATGTGGCCCTCGGTTCCTAGCAGCCGCATTCCACCTCATCGATGGCTTATACAGGACTGCAACACGAAAGACTCACTGTGCGTCTGGCCCTGTGAATTTTTTACACCTCTTCAAAATTAATTCAGCCTGCTCTCTCTGGTCCTTCACGACATCCCTCCAGCTTCAACACCTCAGCCCTTCGATGTCTCCAGGAGTTGAACTTTCACGACTGATGTCACGACCACAGCCAAGGTAAATTGCAGCTTATCTTCTTCATTTTGCATCCGTTGCCGCCCACATCAACATCAGGTGTTGATTCTTTCAATCAAAATTTTCCACCTCACATTTTGGGTGTCTTGAGACTCCAGGGGAGCCAGCTCCTAACCCTAGAGTACCCGTCAAGGTGGTTCCTACCACCTTTTCTGATGAGATCAACTGTAAATGCTAGAATTTACAGGTAATGTACATCTTTGAACAACACATAGAAATATTAAAATGCCGGGTGCCACCGGATAATTTTTGTTTCTATTGCCTAACGAAAGTATACATTACCTATACTCACTCTACTCCCCTCTTGAGTCGCCACCATGACGTCTTGAGAGGAATAAAGAATGGCACCACATCGCGCCTCGGTGCTTTTATAGGAAGGATGCACACTGGGTTACCGAGCTGGTGGGCTAAATAACTTATCTGTAGAGGAAAAACAAACAGAACAAGAATGCTAGAATTTACAGGTAAAGAATGTTTCGTTGGGCAATAGAAACAAAAATTTAATGTTTGTTCTGCCAATCCAAACTTGAACCAATAAATACAGAAAGCCTCTCTATTGAGCGATCCTGCTGAATAGTGCCAGACACGGGAATTACTGTAAAGTGAGTAAAAATGAAGTGTTGAAATATCCTCCTTGTTACATTGCTTAGAGTTCAGTCTTGTAACAACAGCACTGGCGGTGAATGATTGGTCTCGCACACAATAGTTCATATTTGCGCTTTGTCAGATGGTTACATAAGAAAGTACAAGCACATTGCGTGAATTTTCAGCAAGTAATCTCTTGCTATTTTCAAATGCTAGATAAACGTACTAGAGAAGTGCCAGTTTACACAAGCTGCTGCTACTTTCTTATGTAACCGCGTGACAAAGTGCAAATATGGATTCCATCACGGGAAGGTACATGTAATGCAAACACACAATTGTTCTTGGGAAGAATTGAAGACGTATAATTTCTGCGATATATTTTAAACCATACCCACAGTTTCTGCTACAAGTTAAACGAAATTCTGTGTTCTGTGGCTTTGTAATGCAAGGAAACAGAAACATTATATTACACAATTTGGGCAAAATTCAATTTCAATGGTAAAAAAAAGAAGTCTATTTCTAAGGCTGTACCGAACCGGACAAACCATATTGATTTTTCCGGATTATGGATGACTGGCTAAGGCCAAACCTACTTTACTTGCCGGATAAACCGAACTGAATGTCGCTGCAAAGAAGTGTGATATGAAACTCACTCAACAAACTGTAAATAAATTAACCTTTTGCGTGTCTATTAGTTGAAAGTAAAGTCAACAAAAACAAGCCAGAAAAGATGACATACAGATGCATGAAGTGGGCCGTGGAGGTAGTATGCATCTTGGAGATCTATGGATACTAGCCAGTCTTTTTGGTTTTAGAGTGTTGAATGGAGACTCCCGTGTTTCCATTTTGAAGTGGGAGTTCTCCATTTTCTTATTTAGTGGCTTTAGGTTGAAAATGAGTCCCACTCCAGTCCTCCACCTGTTTCTTTGGCCGGAGATAAATGGAGCTGTAGAAGCCCGGACGTAGGGGGTCGTTACTTCTGTGATGGCTTCTTTTGAATGGAGTTCCTGAACTTCTTAGGAAAGACGGTTGGAGACGGACGGAAACCATTTTGATGATCGAACCCATCTGGGCGTTCAGGTTGATCTTTTGCCAGGCATGAACGAAATAACGAAGACGACCTCCCACCGGTAGTCCGTGGTTTTTGTCATTGGTTAAGAGGTTTGCCCTTTTATCAGGGTGAGGTGTTGCGGTAGCCCTTCGTCCGTTATTCTTCCCTCTTCCGCAATTGGAGTTTCTGCCACGAAAGGACTGGTCGTTGTTCCGGTTGGATTAAATTCAACTGAAAATGGAATATTCTGTGATCAGTTCCAGTTGGCTTTGTTTCCTTCCCTCTGAAAGGGCTTCTATTGTTTGTTGTTTGTTGAACAATTATGTTTCAAATTGTTTTCTTTGGATGGTCATCCGCCGCAGTGATGCTGTCCGTCGACCGGATTGAAGCCTTAATAATGCATTGCAGGACCTTTCTAGAAAAGAATTTTACTCACCAACGGATTTGAATTGTCTCATCAGGGAACATGGACTGTATGGCAGACCTCATCACTTACGACTGATGGCTCGACCCGCCCTTTTCACCACTACCGGATCAACACCTGGGAGGCGTGCCAAACCAGGAAACAGCACACTACCCTTCGACGAAGCCTATCCATCCGACACTCTTTTTTGGTGGTCCGACATCAAGGTTTTATCGCAGACAGTGCCCCTTCACGAGCCCCGACCAGACCTTCATCTTCTGACGGATGCCTCAGTCGAAGGGTGAGGAACACACATTGCACTCACATCACAAGGCTTCGGGCCTGTGGACAAGTCAAGACTCAACAACACAACAGCAGTTGCTTATCTACGGAAGGAAGGAGGAACAAAGTCTAGGAACTACACGAAATAATCTCTGACATTAATATACTTGGATAATTACTGATAAAGTTTCAATAACAAATACATAATCCACCAATAATTCTTCAAACTTTGCATCCAGATGGACACAAAACTTCTCTCTCTCTCCACATTCCAGGAAATCTAACAAATCCAGTAGTTATTTTTTAAATTGTTTTTCTTTGTGAATGAATGTTAGTTGTTACCCGATATACGGCCGTAAGGGACAATGCTTGTACAGTATTGGACACTGAATTTTGAAAGCATCGATATCACCCAAGCTAGCATTGATGCTGATCTTTCTTGTGGGTGAAACTTCTATTGTTAATGCTTTAAAGTGTGGAATATATCATGTAGTAACAGTGAAGAACAATAGTTATGGTTTGTCATAGCCATTTAGTGGGTCTGATGCTGGAGATACCGATGTTTTTTTTAGTGTATGGTAAGGGATGTATGGTATAATAACCCGACATGAAAAGGTAGAGTTTGCTCACACCTACTTCAGGGGTAGAAGAAGCGGGATGTTAGAGAAGATGGTAAAGTGACCTGGCTTCCTGACCTTTTGCCCCCAACTTGCGGCGTAGTTGAAGTGAACTAACCAGGGAATAAATGGTAAACTCAACCCCACCAATTCGTTATTGCCCGGGAGGGGACAAACCATTTCACATGGTGCCGAACGCCGAGCCAACCCACTCCTGCAAGGAGAAAGAATTTTACGCTTGCGTAGTAGTGACACATTCGTGAATTCTTCAAGAGTTCACAGAAAAACTCTTGTCATACATACACTAAGTTACTGAACTATTATATCGTACCAAATTAAATTCGGTATTTCATTGATAAAAAAAAATGAATGGTTTTCGTTTATTCCAGGGTAGTTGATCATTAGTTTGATTTATTTTTGAAACAGTTATATTAGGTAAAACGTGGTTTTACCGCAGTGCGGACCGAAGTTTTAAAGACTATCTGAGAATCAGTGGATCAATAAAAATAAATGGGTAAAACCGTTTTTACCTAATTTAACTGTGAAAAATGATTGAAACTAACCATTGTTAAAAAAAAAACCATTTCTTTTGGTCACAATGTAGAAAGCTCATTTTGTTTGTTGGTGATCTCGAATTCCTAACTAGTTTTAACTATTTAACTAGTTTTGCTGCCTTTGATCTGACGTCAATAATTACCAAATGTTCTTATGCCTTTAGCAACACATAGCTCGCCCTCTTCAAGCCTTATTTTGGATGAAGTATCTCTCACTCAGTATCTTCAGTCCCACGAGCAGAAAGAAAAGAGACATGAAATACGTAAGACATTGTAAGCATAAGGCGAGCTTTCTTCAGCACTGAGTTACTGACAAATGAATTTACGTTGGTTAATAGTGTCTTCAGAATCGCCTCCAACACTGGGTGCTTCTTTCTGGAGTTTGGGACATACACTTCTGGACTACTCGCCTCTTTTACGCAAATACTCCTATCAGCTGGCCAGCAGATCGTCTCAATCAGCCACTTCCCGATCGGACGACGATCCAGATTCACCCACACACCATGCTGAGGAGGAGGTTTGTGTCACTTAAGCTATGTAACAAAACTTTAATACCATGCTAAAAATTAGCATGTATTTTAATAATTTAACAATGATCGGGTGCTAATTTGTAAATCGTTGGTTAGCTCTGCTCCTTTTCATGTATCTTCTGTCAGACAGCTTGCGTCCATGCAGATATGTAGATTGAAAGAGACTTCTATAAAAAGGAATACTGTAGAGCTGTCAACATTTTTTAATGTGAAAAATGTTTACTGGTTATTAAATGTATTTAAAGCAAGTTGCCCACTTGTGTAAATTCGTTGTTCTAGAAATATTCACCACTGCATTAAATAAGGATGGTTTGTGCTAATTGTAGATGTTGTGTACCAAGCATGGTACTAAAATTTTTACTGAGAAACCACTCGAGGGAACCCTCTTACCGTGGGCCCGTACTATCCCTCTCCCCTAAATTCACCATAATTTTTTTATAATTTTGTTGCCAGCATTCCAGCGATTGGTAAAACATTTTCAGTGGTCTTGTAGACTAAGTGATCTCCGTGAGTGAAGAAGTGGTTACAATATTACACGGCGACGGCATACTTAATATTTCTTGTAGAAAACGGAGGAAAAGAAAATAGAGAAGCAAGGAAAACTAAAATAAAGCCAAGATACATTTAAAAAACAGTTATTTACGTATACGTTTGTTCATATTTTTTTATTTGAAACTCTGGGGAGGGGTGGGGGGGACCGGCAATGGCCTATTTCTCTGTGAGCCAGTCAACGCCTGTGTATTATTAGTAGGCTTTGTGCAGGAAAGTCAACTGTAGTCTGTGGACAACTGTGGCAATTTTCATTTCTCTTCATTAATATACTTCTTACAACAATACCGTAAACCTTTTTATGACAATGTTATTTCTTACTTTCTTTTGGCATGTGACAAATCTTGTTTACTTGCATGTTTGCTGGGGCGAATGGCCAATCTTAGTCTTGGGTGTCCATTCTTACATAGGTGGACATTATCTATGTCTTATAATTTAGTTTCCGGTTCCTGCCTCTAGAACATTCTAGAACTTTCGATTACCCATAATACCCTGGCCATTTCGCGGTTGTCAGGGGCAACCAAAACGTATTTAAGCAAGGGGCCAGAATGGTAAAATCAGAAAGCCTTCGGGCCAGCCAACTGGCTGGTCCTCCGTCAACCCCTGCTAGGTTTCCTAGTTAGGGGGATTTTGGCTTTAGGCCCAATTTTGGTTAGGCTCTTTTCCCCCGACTTAAACTAAGCCTTTTTATTAACCCTAACTTAACCCCAAAGTTCCCCAGCTTCCCTTAAAAGTCTTTAGGTTTTCAGTCTAATTAGGTAGCTCTCCCACTTTGCTATTTTTTCGTCATGGTGCCGAAACCCGGGATATAAGTCCGGGATGTTTCCTTTGGGGGTTTTCTTCCTGGGAGTTAGGCTGGTGCGGTTCCCTTCACTGCGAATTTAGTTAGGCCCAAGTTAGGGTTCTCTTGTTTGGGTTTTTGTTAGGCCCTTTTTAGGTTTTTGGGAGCTTAAGATGAAACGTGGGTAAGCCGAGCAATGGCTAAGCCTGGGCCTTAAGTTCCATCGTTTAGTTAGGCCTATGCTACTAGTTAAGCCTAACGTGTTCAGATCTTGCTTAAATTTGGTAGGGGCATGCAGAAGGGTCTTGGGGATCCGTTTTTAGGGTTTTTGGCGTTAAGCCTATTTTGAATTTTTGGTTTTTTGAACTTAGGAGGTAAAACGGAAACGTTTTTACTTCGGACAATTTTTATTTAAGGCTTAGTTTGGCTGTAAAGCTTACTTTAGAATTCTGGGTCGGTTTAGTGAAGGGGGAAACTGCTTTGGCGTTTGGGTTGCCTTATGGCAATATTTAATTTGGGCTTGTAACAAGCATTCAGTTTGTGTTTGGTATACTCATAAAGAGTAATATTGTTGCGACGGTTTTTTTCCCCCAAAGGGTTTTTTTTTCCCATAAATCAACCTAATTTTTTTTTTGCCTTTAGAACTAACTTAATTATAGTGTGGAGAATGAGTTGTTGAGTAGTTGTTTCAGGGTTTTCTTAAACCTACTCTTTTCGATGTCCAGTTCTTGGTTTGCTCATTATTGGTGGCAATGTTTGAGGTTTGGTTATGCCCATTCAGTGGCATTCGTTCGTGTTTCGCCTATTATACAATAACAGTTGCGTTTTGGTTTCGTCTTTAGTGGCGACGTTTTAATCAGTTTGTTAAGGAAAGCTACTAGTTTTCTGTCTCTGTATACCATAAAGGTTTCTTTTCGGCTCATAAGAGCAATTTCTTGTTCGTTGTTAGTTGGTTAGTTTGTCTCGCATGAGCAAACTTTGCTATTTCATGTTCATCGGCTACAAACTTAGTTGTAGCCCAATTCCACAACGGTGGGATTGGGGTTTGCAAAGTCGTCTACCAAGACGCCGTTATCACCAAAGTCGTCTGCTCGGACGCAACTGCGTGACCCCTAGGCTCTAGTTCCAGGGTCAAGGGTGGTTTTTTTTTTAAAAACCCGAGGTGTTGAGAGTTGTCATCTTCATGTTCATCAGTAAAAACAAGAAAGTGTTTTTAGTAGTTGATGTTGTTATTGACTGTGCTTTGATGTATGTGTTCGTTTCAGCTTGTACAGTCATGTTGAAATAAAAATTTACATGGTTAGAGTGTTAACAAGATGTATGTTTGTAAAGTTTAGACACAAGATTTGCGAGGTGTAATTTTCAGAGCTTTGTGTGGGTGTTGGAGTATGTCGCAAATCTTGTTTACTTGCATGTTTGCTGGGGCGAATGGCCAATCTTAGTCTTGGTGTCCATTCTTACATAGGTGGACATTATCTATGTCTTATAATTTAGTTTCCGGTTCCTGCCTCTAGAACATTCTAGAACTTTCGATTACCCATAATACCCTGGCCATTTCGCGGTTGTCAGGGGCAACCAAAACGTATTTAAGCAAGGGGCCAGCATGGTAAAATCAGAAAGCCTTCAGGCCAGCCAACTGGCTGGTCCTCCCTCAACCCCTGCTAGGTTTCCTAGTTAGGGGGATTTTGGCTTTAGGCCTTTAGTAGGCCCAATTTTGGTTAGGCTCTTTTCCCCCGACCTAAAGTAAGCATTTTTATTAACCCAAACTTCCTCAGCTCCCTTAAGTTCCTAAGTTCCTAAGTTCCTCAGCTTCCCTTAAAAGTCTTTGGGTTTTCAGTCTAATTAGGTAGCTCTCCCACTTTGCTATTTTTCGTCGTGGCAACTGCAAATTTACTATTCTGCATCCCTGCATTAAGCCTCAATCCCCCCCCCCCCCCCCCCAATTTGTCGTTCAGTAAGCTTTCAATTTCGGCTTTGCTTAAGGTTTCATCTTCCACGTCGTCGATTTATTTAATGCATCTTCTTCCTCGTTATATTGAAACAGTGTGTGACTCTTGCTAGATGCTGCTTCACAATGTTTACCGTAAGCATCTGCCGGATCACTTTTTCCCACACAAGAAATAACAATCGGACAAATAAAAACGTAGTGTTGCCCGGGGGACAATGTTAGATGGACGGCACCGAAAGATGGGCACCCTCTGACCAGCCCTGTGGTGTTGGTAACGTTAGCTTCGTCCCATAACCTGCTGTTATTTGAACATTGACAAAGTTAAAAATATACTCATGATATTGTTATGAAAATAATTATGAGCCTGAGTTTGTCGAGTGGTGGCAGAGCTCAGTCGTGTTGCCTGAAGACACTCTTGTGGTCTATAATTAGTAGGGGCACCATGGAAAAGTCCTGTCAGTCTGGACCAGCCAGTGTAGTGTGAGAGACTACCGGAGTGCTTCAATTGATATGGCAACCATTTTGACCTTTTCTGGACAATATCTCAGTTCCGTGTGGTGATGGGGGGTTTCTCAGTTCAACTCTGGGCTATAATTTGCTTTTTATTTTGGTAGATCTGGAACAAAATTGGCATCACGTCAGAGAAATTGTACCATTGGACAAAAAATTTCCGCCAGGTTAGTATATTGTGCGTTATGGGTTTCAAGTCGGCCAACTTCAATTACTTATTTATTTTGTAGACAGATGGTTAAACCAGATGATGTGGGGGGGTCTTGCATTGCGTGAATGTAAAAGTTGTTGACTGTTGTTTCTGTGAGACCGGATAATGCTTTTTTTTGTATGTGTGACTTGAGAGCGATTTAGTGGATTGACTACGGATTTCTCCTTTTTGCAGTGGCTAAACTTAACTATAGTGGGACGCCTTGTGACTGAAATAGGCATTATTAATGATACGTTGAGAAGAATGGGATCCCCAGACTTACAGATTGGAGGTAATGTTGAGTTCGATGCATTGCATTAACCTCAGGGTATTAAGAAACGTTTACTAGTCTGGTACTATGTGCAGTGTATCAAAGTGTTTGTTAGGATTTTCTTCATCTTGAAAACTTCTGTTGAATACTACGGATTTTGAACCCTTCTTTTGCATAGTTTCTTACTCTAGAGCGAGTTGTTTTATTGTCACGCTTGGCTTCATTGTGTAACAGGTGTGAACGGCTGTTATTATCAGGACTGGCCTACACCTTGTCTTGATTCGAGCGTACTTTTCTAAAACTAAAATGATTTTACTTCATTTTAAGTTTTACCAGTAAATTCTTTTATTCTAGTTAATTTAATTGGATTGTAAAACTTGTTCCAAACCTTTATCCTGCCTAACGTTATTGCACATTGGCACTAATAACATATTGGCATATCATCCCATCCCTTAACCCTTTTCGGTGCGAACGATGATATATCGTCGCATCAAACCTGTGTCTAAAAAGCCCGACGAACGATGTGTCGTCTCCTCAGTTCTAAGATCAGTTAAAAAAAATTCAATTGCGTACATCGTCGGTGTAATTCCTATTGAATTACAGTATGTATTTTGGAACGTATAGTTACAGTTAATTCAATCAATACCATCTTTTTAATACCTTAATTGATGTTTTGGTTGGCATCGTCACCAAAACTAACGTGAAATTGCTTTTGTTCGCTGAAAATAGCCCTTGGTTCAAACGATCAAGAACAATACAACACACAGTCGCCATCTTCGTAGCGTTCGAGAGAGGTGAATCCCGTTTTCCTTGCCCGCAACCACGAAACATGACGTCATCAACTCCTATGTCACTGCCTGTATTCCTTGAATGAAATGTGCCGTTTTCGAAAGTCTTTGGTATCGTGAGCGTTGATTGGTTTGTTCAAGGCATGTGTCCCTTCGTCGCGAAGGAGGCCTTTCACAAGTGACGTCACACGAAGTGAGTCATGGTCGCATTCATTGGTGCTAGCAAGTATGCGTCGCTTGCGGGAAGCCAGTTTGATGGCAGCCTACGACGGATTGGGAGTGAGCTTTCAATGATCGTGAATGTTGAGGAAATAAAGCAACTTTAAACTACTTGTACGGTAATAAAACATAAACAAATTATTTCGGAAGTAGTAACAGGCTTCGTGACGGAAGAATATCCAGTGGATGTTATCATTTCAAGGTCTCCTGGGTACTGCAAGTTGAATATTTTCATAAGCGCACTTACTTAGTCGAACTTCACAATTTTTTTAAATTATGAAAACGTAATACTGTGGTCCCTAATACATTTTTGTACAATAATTTACAACATAATTATTATGCATGCAATTTTTTTTATACCCGGCGATCGCATAGCTATTTTACTACGATTTATTTTACTGAGGCATGTAACAAGTTTTCAGTGGCCTTGTTTTTGCTGTGGTCATTTTTACAGTAAACGATAAAAATAGCGTTGGTCCCGAAAGGGTTTACAATTCTAGTGAGTGCGTGCAGCTGAGAGTGATAATGGTGATGGTCGCGGCCCCCCCCCCCGGGGGGGGGTGTGTGGTGGCTTTTGCTTCTACAACAACGAAACGAAAGCATTAACGCAAGGTAACAGTTAAGGCTGTACCGAACAGATTTAGCCGAACAGATTTTGGTAGATTTTGTGCTGATCGGCAAGAATCGGTTCGGCGAACAAAACCTTACAGATTTTCGATTTTTGCCAGGCCCTTGACAATAAATAAATTCAGTTTCTCCACATGTTTGTTACCTTTTGTTATAATTTAGGCTACGCCTACATTTTTTACACTGTGTAGGCTAAGGTTAATATTGGACAAATCTTTACTTTTATTTGGGTAAAAAAAAAATGTATTCCAATGTTTTCATTAGCCTACAAATTTGTTACCGTACAAGTTTGTGTAAGCCAGAAAAAAAATTAGTAAAAATCTGTAGCGATCGGTTCGGTTAAATCGGATCGGTACACCAATCAATTTGTGACTGATCGGATCGGAATCTGTTCGGCAGAAAAATGTTGATCGGTACAGCCTTAGTAACAGTATATGTGGGTACATAGTTTGCATGTAGCACAGCTCGACACTACTTGTCCTGCGTTGTTGTCTCAATGGGCTTCACTCTGTTTACCATCCTAAACTGCTGTCGCATGGAGTCATGAGACCATTCCGTAAGCAGGCAGAGATCTGGGCTTTTGTAGTCTTTATTTTTATTTATTTCAATCTGTAAAAGAAGGCATAAAAAAGGATGACGTGGCAGAAAGTAAACATGAAACAAAAGCACAGTGTGTGTAGGTAGAGGTTGAGTTGTAGGGGTGCTTAATGATGCACAGTTTCAATAGCCTGCAAAACAGCAATGCCTTGTATGTGGTCATGGGCCTTTTGCTTCAGATGCTGTATGTCACTGGGTTTACGAATATCGCATCATATTCCAAGGTGCATTAGTCCTTCAGAAATAATTCCACCTAGGCTTTGGCCATGGTTGACAGAGCTTCACTTACACATCTCGATAAGGGCATTGTTGCAGTGTTGTATGGCCTCCATAATGTAGCTTGTTTATTGTGTAAGCAGGGACAGTTTCAAAGTAAAGATCCCTGCAAGCTTGATGGTTGTGCGTATATCCTGATAGAAATTATTCTCTTTCTGAGCTAGTGGTACACCGCTGACTGACAGTTCGTTCATTGTCTGAACTGACAGTTTTTGTTCATGTGTAGCTGACTACCATTTACGGAGCCAACAAATGTAAATGTTAAAGCTACGAGCCACTCATGAATGATTACACTAGGACTGCACTGAACCGATCGAGTTAAGTCGATTATTGCTCAGTTTTACAAAGATTGGTTTTAATTGTGATCGTTTAATTTTCTAAAGAAGTGAACCAATCAACATTTGTTGTTTCCATCGGTCCATGTTAGCCTATCAATACATCATTTTAAATGTTTTCCCATCAGCTTTATAGTGGCCCAAATTCTCAGTTGGTAGCTTCCTTTAAAAATTAAGAATCGAGATGTGTTCCAGGCTTTCTACCTGGAAAACCATGAAAATTCAAAGAATTTATCAAGTCGGGAAAAGTTAGGGAATATGTTAAAACAAGTTGTGAAATTTCTACATTTTCTGGAAAGTCTTCTCCTACAAAAACAATGTCTAATTCATATTTTTATTCTAAAACTTCGCTTTTATTTCAATCAAAACCGCAACTTTCTTTTTGTTGCATTTTGATAAAACCGAAATTCTTTAGGTACTGTATGTCATCATTTCAGCATGAGGCTACTGCTGCTGTGAGAGTGAGCTGTCACTTGTTCGTCTATCACTGTCAACACAATGGCCTTGCCTGTTTTGCATTGTTACGGGAAACAAGGGGAGCGACTGTTAAACAGACTTCATATTTTTTCAGGACTACGAGTTGGCTTGTTACGTAGCCATGTTCTTTTCTATGGCATCGTTGTTCTAATACGTTAGGTTAGTTGCCTTGGCTCAGATTTCTCTGGCAGAATATGTGTTTCAGGCAGGAACAAGTTTCACCCAACATTTGAAGTGACATCAGGCACAGATGAGTTCACGCACAGCTGCTATGCTTCGACTAAAAAATAAAATCGGGCAAATATATTACTGTGGAAAACCTGGAAAAGTCGGGGAATTACATCACCAGTTTTTGAACGCCACCCTATTGAAGTTGTTATTTGAAGGCAGTGCTTATGTAGCTTACAGGAATGCACTGGAATTTGCTACGAAACACACGCTTGGGTGAAGCAAAGATATAACTGGTTGCTGATCTGTTGATCTGTGAAAATCTACTGTAAACTACCTTGTTATCCCCCCCCCCTTTCCCTGACACTTAATATGAATAATGCGAAAAAGCATTTAATACGACTCCACAAAAAAAGAGCTAAAACCTAACTAAATAATACAAAGCCATTTGATTTTGTTTGTGCGTCTGTCATTTTGTGTAACTTATGCACAATTTTGCAACCTTAATTTCAGAAGTGAGTCTTTCCACTTTGCGTCAAGTGTCACTGACAAAGAGCCAGTTAATACCAACACTAACCATGGTTCTGCCGTATCTAGACGTCACTCCTAACCAGGAGTACTTGGTGCAACGTATAACAGGTAACCATGTAAATAAAACAGTAGTACAGTGTATAAGCTGTAAGTTCAGTTACCAGGACGGCAGGGCGAAAGCCAAACCCAGTGGGACGGCAATACGTTTCAAGTTCCCATCTTCCCACTTGTTTTTCCTCAAAGTGCTTTCTCACTGTGCTAATGAGAACCTGTAGGGTTTAACAGGAACTGCTCATGCTACATGGTGTGGGACTAAGTACCAAATATGAATACTTTATTTTTGTGTAGTGTTGAAGCACTTCTAGCAGTGTGCATTAAAAAAAGGAATTGGCTTTTTTTTTTTTCGAAACAGCTGTGGCTCACGCACACATCATCCGATTTGTTCGTGTGTTGGAAATGAGTTTTTTTTTTTGGTCTTTAATTTAATTTCCTATTAAACTAATTTCCACGAGAGCGAGCGATTCACGAGTTCTAATGCTAACTTCCGAAATGGTGTCGACTTCAAGAGAATTGTAGTGTAAACGTTGTGTAAACACATGGGATTTTCTGATCTTAAGCGTATTTGATAAAGAGTTGATTTTGAAAAATATACAGTACAAAGTTTTTAGTTCACTGTGTAGTAGGGCTGGGCCGGTACTGATTACTGGTCCGGATCTTTACCGATATTTGCAGTATTCATAGAAATCGAGATCGGTAAATAAAACCCAGATAGATCGGTAATAAACCAATTTGAAGATATTTTCACTTCTCGTCGCGTGAATTTGATGTTTGAATACACCATTTTGAAGGTTTTGTCGCCAGCTTTCCAATAGCCAAAACCCCAAGTTGCTATCTCTTACTATTTAGAAGTTAAAGGCAAAAATTTTAAAGATTACAGCAGGAGTTCCATTTATAAGGCGATGCAAGACTTCCAATTTTTGATAGAAATTTTAAACTGACACATGGACCTTCCGACTGAGTGGTTTTTAATATTTCTTTCTAGTTGCCGTTTCGAATATCCATTACCATTCCTAGCATTCCTTTCCCAAATGCTTTCTTTCCTAGAGTAGTCAAGATATGAAGAGTCGACCAGCTGTGTAACTCAACTGCGCATGTGCAGTTCCTCCAATTATGGAAAGTAACACAATGTTTATCCATCCTCTTATCTGTAGCGTGCGCGTAATGCGGCACATTTTCTTTCCACCGTTGCCTTCATTTTTGGATCTCGTCTTCGTCGTTCGTCCTATCTTCCGTTTGCACTGGCTGCAACCGTGCCTTCGTTACTTCGTTCACCAGTCGAACTCCTATTCCCTGTCCACTGTTTTCTTCTCTGATGTCGTTGCTACGACAACTCCATCACCGACCGAATGTGGCTCACCACGTCATTGCCTACCTCCTCCTAACCTTCATCAACACCTGTTCGGCTACCATCTACTCCTCTGTCTCGCACCTTCAGCGTCGTCGTCCGTGGCCGTTTGTTTCACCTTCTATTCCAGCACCGTATTCTCTTCTTCCACCAGTTCTTTCACGTCATGCATTGCCACCATCTGCTCACCATTTTCCTGGCCTCTCGTTTGCTCATCCGTCAGTTTCCTGCATCTACAGCGACCATCTCAACCACCATGATCGACCCTTCACCTCCGGCTACTCTGTCGTTACATTTGTTTGCCTTCTTCCTCTAACGTACGATTGTACGCATACCGACGGAAACATGCAAGACCTTTACTCGGCTCCACCCTGCTGTTATGGCCGCCATCCATATCTTGTAGCGGGCGCCTAACGCACCAAACCTTCTTTACTTCCACTTCTCCGTCGTTTTGTTCCTCGTCCTTCGTTGTCTGTTCCCTCTTCTGATGTATCCTGCATTTTCGCCTTTGTTCCTGTCAAGATTGGGTCAGTCGCTGCTATCCTATCACCGTCCGAATACAGCTTGCCACTCCATCTCTTGCCTCCTTCGGTCCTTCACCTGGCGACGGCATACCTCTACGACTTACGTTTGTCTTTCGGCGTCTGATGCGTCACCTTCATCTACACTTTTGGAGCCGTTTTCCGCTAGCCGTTTGATTTCATCCTCGGCCCAACACTGCCTTCGGCTGCCTTCGATGACTCTTCCAAGTCATGCATCATGAGACATACCGTGAACTCCGTACTCTTCATTGACCACTCCACAACTGTGAAATTTTTCCCTTCGACTGGGCCCAGGTTTACACCATCTATGCCTTCGCCTTCACACACCTTCACTTTACGTTCTCATGGATTGCTCTGTTCTCCAGCCGTCCTGCAAATCTACTCGGCCACCTTCGGACTTCAGCACGTTCGGCAGTGCTTGTCCTTCGTACAAACCGGCCTCCTTCCACTCACAGTACCAGGTTGTTTCGTCGCATGCCTCGAACGTGTCAACCTCTACTTGACCCCCCCCCCCCCCCCATCCCCCCCTTCACATTTGGCTCCACTTCTACAACATTCGTCAGCCTCTGCTGACGTGTCTCCTTCGTCTGATGCTGCAGATGACCTTCCTGCCACCTTCAACTGTAACCAGGTCACCATGTCAACGATCGCCATCCTTTCACCCAGCCATGTTTCGCCTTCGTTTTTTTTTTTCAACAGCCACTTCGGCTCGTGACCTGACCTTCATCTGAAGACCATCTTGCCCGGTCCGAGAGAAGGTTTCATGTCTTGCCTGAACCTTCGTTTTGTTCAACCTGGTTCTTCCATTACGACCAGTTTTGCCGCTAACAGCATCCTGTCTGTCACCCTCTTGACCACCCACATCTTCTTCAAGGACATCTCCCCTTTGCCAGCCTTCTTTACCCTGTCTGCCTCTTCTTCTTTTCATCCTGTTACCTACCTTTTTTGTCAAGATTGACCTGCGCATGTGTACCTTTTCCCAGCAGGCCTCGCTCCACGACGCGGAAAAAACCCTTCCACCCCATCTTGCTCTTCGTTGGGTGTTGTCAACAAACCGTTCCGTCATTGCTCGTCTTTTGTATCTGCGTTTCAACATGGGCCCTAAACTCCGAGGAGGTACTTGCAACTTTGTCTGGTGACCTTTCTTCAGTACAACCCATTGCACCTACAAGCTGTACTCGTGCAGGGATTATCTCGGGGAAAATGTGTTACGACCCACACCCAGCGTGTCAAAGACATATCTCAACCGCCCTTGTACCGTCTGTACAACTATCAGCAGAGATCTATGGATCATCATTAACCAGAAGCACTAGGAATCCAGGTAAAAGAAGTGCCGAAGAGAAGGAAAAAAAATCGGAGATCTGGCTGCCGTTAAGATTCCTCCAAAGCCGGGGATATCCTTAACCTTGTCCCTATCATCCCCTGCTTCAAGACCTTTGCCACTTCTGTCTTCACTTCCCTTGGCTGCAGTGAATGACGCTTGGGGGGGGGGGCCCCGGCCACCACTCCTCCGCTTCGGCCCAGTCATCCAATTCTTCATCGTCATTCTCGGCCTCTTTATACTCGTCTGCTCCTTCTCTGGGGAAGTCGCCACATCTCTCATCAGCTCCCCCACCCTTTCACTCAAGTCAACGTCACCACTGAAACAGACTCAATCTGCTGTCCTCCCAGTTGTAAAACCTTCATCAGTGCGTGTGACCTGTGCTTCAACTACGCTTCCAGTTGCATCCCATCCTTTGGTCACCACTGCTGCTGCTCCTTCACCATCGTCTGAGGTTGTCATTCCCATCATCAGTTAACCTTCACGGAAGGAGACTCCCTCTCTGCCACACCCTCTGCCACTTCTGATGAAGGAATTGTTTGGCTCGACGGTCCCGTCGATTCTGCAAACTCTGACAGTGAATCCGAAGATTTTGCTATCCCTGCTGTGCATCGATCTCAAGTGCTAAAGAACTCGTTCTGTGTAAAGCAACTGGAAACAAATTTGTAGCCCGTTAACTCTTATGTGCAATGCCTATCTGCTAAACTGAACAAGACCATCAACTCCAAAGTCCACTCGGGAGTCCAAAATATCCAAACTTCGCAAGGAAACCTCCAAACTCGTGCTTCGAATCGAACTTTCACAATCAAAGATGAAACTCGTATCTTCCTTCCCAAGAAGCGGTCATAGGATATGGCCTTTAACACATTTTCAACTGTCGGCATCCCGCAAACCTGCCTATTCATTTTCTCCAAGAATCCGACACACGAAACCGACCCGAAACTCGTAAACCCAGATGTGCTGAATCTCGCCCTCATGCAACTAAGGCACCAAGACAGCCGGCCGGGCCCCCCCCCGCAATTCACACCAAACTCAACAAAGCAACGGTTCCAACCATTGCATCAAAGAACATTCGACTCCTGCACCACCTTCATCGACAATCTCCGTCTTTCCTTCCACAGTACGTGCCTTGCCATGCATGCCTCCGACTCTCACCACTTCTACAATCAACCGTCCTGCAGCCACGGCTTCTGGGAACACCTCGTCAAATGCCAACTGGGACCCCCGTTGCCACTACCCACCGACCATGATAAGATCACGTCGAATTGCTCCCTCCCTCAAGATTCATTTGTCGCTCGACAGTTATGGCAATTCGACAACGCCGACAGATTTCTTCCCTCTACAGCAGAGATGAAATAGGTTTCTGACTTCAGCCAACTACCCTGCTCTGACTGCCGCTCCCGTGCCAAAGGTACTCCTTCAGTTTTCACACCCGCCCTAATTTAACGCCCTTCACTTCGTCTTCAGTCCCTCACCCTTTGGGTAGAACAGGGACTTATTAACCTCGATTGGACCATCTCCTGTGTTTGTGCCTCCATTCCACGAAACGTTGATACCATCCATTCCTCACCGATGTGAAGGTCTCTTTGTTACGCTCGTTTTTCGGCAAACACCAAGCATATTATCCTTTAAGTATTCTGTATCCACACCCTTCAAAAATCCACTGTTATGATTCAATCCCAGTCAAGTTTTTCCCTGAACAGCACTCCTCCATCAAGTGCCTCAACTCTTCTCCTTCACCAGCAATTCGCACTTTTCTCCTCCAGCAAGAACCTGAGAATTCTCCATTTCTTCGAATTGGGCTGCTTCTCACTCCTGGTAGCCCCACCATCTTCTCTCCCCAACACCAACCTATGTTCACCGTTCGCCCACAAGATGGAAGACCGTCAACTTGGATCCCAAGCCCACACTGAGCCACAATTTTCACCCATCCTGTGAAGAACGAAAACTTCCCATCACTCTTCACTGTGATTCGGGTATTGTTCGACTATCCCTCTTGGTCTCGAGGTCGAACACATCTCCCCACGCAGAACTCCCCGGGCCCCCCCCCGGGGGGGGGCAAACACGTCTGTGGAATGAACACTCTTCTCTTCTTGTGTCACCCTTCCGTGTAATTAGGATCCTTACCACTCCACCAGCATTTAACTCTTTCGAATTAATGCAATTTTAATTTAATATACATATAATCTAAAATTATTAATGTACTGCAACCCCCTCCCCCCTCCAGTTCTGCGGAGTTGTAATTCGTGGAGAAGGCAGCACCCGTCAGGTGGTCCCACCACTAGTTTGTACGAGGTCTTCTGTAAGTGTTAAATTTAAAGTTAATGGAAATTTTCAAAATGGCAACTAGAAACTTCAAATACCTGGTGCCACGGGTTAATTTTGGTTTCAGTTGCCTAATACGAAAATATACATTACCTTACTCGTGCTACCTCCCCTCTTGAGTTACCACCATGACAGATCGAGAGGAATGTGGATGACAAAACCTTCTGTTACTTGCCTAAAATGGAGGAACTGCAGATGCGCATGAGCAGTGAGGTTACAGTAGGCCGGCTCTTCACATCTTGAATCCTCTAGGAAAGAAAGCATTCGGAAAAGGAATGCTAAAATTTACAGTTAATGTATATTTCGTATTAGGCAATAGAAACCAAAATTAACCGGTGGCCCCCAGTATTTTGACGTTTTTAATGCAACAAGTGGGGTCAGAACTGCTGGTGTTCGTCTGGTTATTAAAATTTGTTTGCATTAGAACGGCTCACCGTAATCGAGCCAATGCCAACCTGCTTAAGCTTTGTATTAAAAATTGAAAACTGGTTTCATTATTAAAATGATTTTAGCATACGTAATTGAGGCTGTACCGACACCGATACTGGATCGTATCAGTTGCCGATATTTGCGGTATCGGATCGGTATTGGCAACTTTTGCGGAAATTTCGATAACTTTGGAACCGTTCGAGATTACGACACACGGTTCGAGGCGTTTTGCTCAGAAAATAATTAGTGGACTTTTGCAGAAAACAACACCGTTGTTGAAAAATTAAGGGAACAGTTTTGGATATCGGTACCAGTATCGGTAAAATTAAATTGTAAAACCGAATCGCTATCAGATCGGTAAAGTTGGTATCGGTGCAGTCTTATACGTAATATTGTTTTAAGTCAATATTTAAGAATAATTGTGCACATGTATGCTTTCATTTATTTACTTGTGCAATGATTTCGAAAGTAATTTTTTTCATACATGCTTCACTTGTAAACATGCTGGTTAATTGGGCATTGGAATCAATTATCGGGTTTTGGTATTGGCCAGTTTCGTCTAATGATCGGCTTAACATTGGCTCGGTGAAAAAAAGCTGATTGGCCCAGCCTTACTTTCTGGCGAAAAGACTACGATATATCATATAAGGCAAGGGGGTTAATATTTATGACCGTAAGAATTTTCAGAGGTTGGGTGCTTGTTCCTACAGGGTATTTAATAAGCATTTGCAATAGTTATTATGACTACAATTTGTGTTTTATCACCAAACCATTGTGATTGTGAATTTATAAAAATATTTGTAATTTGGAACTATAATTCAATAAGAAATATTCATTGGTAAAAGCTAAATGCTGAAAATAGATATTTTCTGGTCATTTTTAGTTATGATCAGTTTCCGAACACTGCGTGCACGTTACCATTCTGTAGCTGTAGCCGTTTGCACAAGACAAGTTGGGATGGGATGGGTTGTTGCCATGTTGGTCAAAGCTCAAAGTTAGAGAAGAAAATTAATTTTAGTCTCTTGAAAGCCCAGATTAGAATATCGATATGAATGCATGCAGAAAGCTTTTTCTCCACGCAAGGTGATTAGCTGACTACCTGCATTTAGTTTCTTCAAACAGATAATGTATTTCAATTCTGCCTTCGCGAATGTTTATTGTTACTTGCTAAATGGTGGCAGGTGCTAGTTCCAAGACGCCATGCTGAAATTGTCACATCTTGATAACATTACTAACTGACACAAATGGTTTGCAGCCTTGCATTCAGAATTACAACGGGTGTCCAGCAATGTTTCAGTATTAGCACTAGCCTGTTTTCATAATTGAAGACTATTATTATGGTAGCTACTAGCTACCACAAATCCGTGAAACAGATTTTGACATAGTGAGTAGGTAATTGAAGATGACAGCTTTTATTTTAATGTCTGCTTCCAAGATGGTGAATTCTGCACCGTTCGTGTTTGTGAAGGTTGTTTCAATGTGATGATGTGCATCTCAAAAATGATTTTCTTTTTTAGAGTTGGCAGCTGGTGGATGTATGAGTGCCTTTGTTTGGAATGGCGGTGGCAAGTTTAAAGGCAAACCTTGGGCAGATCACCTTCCCACTGATTCGGCAGTAAGTTCGTAGGATTCTAAGGTTGTTGTAGAGTTTTAGGCTGTTTGGAAATAGAAAGGCAGCTAAGTGAGCGAATCAAATACGCAGAAGAAATAGCGTTCAACAAAATGTATGGTGGATAATCAAAAAAACTTTTGTTACAGTAGGAAAGATTCTTCCCCTCTCCCTTGTCTTAAGAAAAACCTTAATGACCTGAAACTACTTTGTAACACACGTAACAAAGTTACTGCTGGTTAAGATTGCAATTTCAAACTAAATCCCCCATCAATTCCAATCAACTTATCTAAAACGAATAAAACATGACAATGGTGTCATAAAATTATATCACTGCAACTTTTATCTTAATTTTTTAGAAGTAATTTTAGCAATACTGGGTGGTCCACAAAAAACGGACGACCCAACATTTTCTAAGTCCAACTTTTCTAGTTAGCAGCCCTCAGAAGCAGGAGGGACGAATATAAAATCAAATGAAAGATTTTTGTCCTCTCCTGGTTCTGATGGGTGCTAACTAGAAATTTTTTGGTCGGCGGTTTTTTTGGGCCATCCCGTATGTCTTAAAGGTAAAGTGGGATTAATCTATTAAAAACTTACGATCGGTTTGTAGTTACGGTCCCCCTGCTAATGAATTACCTTACCACACACAGTCGTGGGTGAGAAGCTTTCGCTATCTTGGAGGGGAGCTAGCAGCCGACCTTTCTGAGTAAGATCCGCAGAGAATTCTGTAGGGTGGCTAACACGTTGCTGCACACTTTCAGCCTTGTTATTGAAGTTCTCTGCGGTAGCATGTCCACGACTATGTCCAGGGCATGGCTGTCCTGCAAGATACTGAGGACATTCTGCTGCTCTAATTCACTTATCCCTGGGGCAATGGTTTTCCCCTCACTGGTTTCTTCCCTTCCCTTATACTTGGTTAAAATTTTATATTTTTTACTCAAACATTGTTACGTTGTGTACGGCAAATACATAAATAAATAAATAATAGATTTAAACTTTGTTGCAATCAGGTAGTCGCATCTGGTTTTTGAGTTGTTTAACCATTGCTGGCATTATCAGTTAAGCATTCCGAGCCACTTCCGGTTAGGCCATGACAGCTAGCAATAGTATACTAGCAGTTTACTCCGCCTGAAAAGGAAAGAAAGGCAGTTTTACTGACGAAATAAATTTCAAAATTTCAAATACAGTACTTCAAAGAAACTCACCAAAAGTGAATTTTGGTATCATTCCCTAGAAAGAAAAAGTTCAAAGGTGAAGATATTAACAATTGTGATTTCGTGTGTAAAGCTTCATTTATTCATCATAATTATATAAACAGCAGTTGTTTTGTTGACGTTGATAACACATCATCTTTGCAGCAATGTTCGGTTCGGTTTGGTTTGTCAGGCGAGGTAAGTAGGTTCTGTCCATCCGAACCCGGACATCCTGAATCCAGCAAAATCCATTCCAGTTGGTCTGGTTCGGTAGAGCCTTACTGCATTCTGAATTATATATCGCAATGCCCGTCGTTAATACCGACTGGCCGTTTTCTTAACTCATGCTATGTAAATATTAAGGTTGTAACGAACACCTATTTTAGAGCCCAACCGAACCAAACCAAACGAATCTTAATGAGACGAACAACAAAACAGAAATATACTAAACCTATCATCCTTAAAAATATGATTTAAAACAATTCGGCTTGCAAAGATTCATTCGTTTATCAAAATTCAAGTTTGTTGTCAATGCAGATATGTTCATGTGTAGACTCTTGAACATAAAGAACTCCTGTATTTTCACATTTTTCCTCATAATTTCTGAACTGTTAGCACTAGGACCAGCCGAAACCTGGCGAAAAAACCTTCAAAATGGTGTACTCCAACATCGTATTGTGTCAACTAGAAGTGGAAATGCGTTCCGTTCAGTATTTTTCGTTTAAAAGGCCAATCACCAAACTGAACTGAACACCCTCTGTTTGGCCATGTTCATTTTGTTCAGTTCGGTACAACCTTACTAAATATTATACAAGCTCTTTTAATCCAGGATTAGAGGTGCACCGATGTTGACATCGGACATCGGCCGATGTTGGCACGGCCGATGTCCGATGTGAAAGCTGGCCGATGTACCAAAATTTTTTTTTTTTAGCAATTTCAATACCTAAGCTTAATTATTCGTACAAAGTTCATATAAAGATTAACAGTTCGTTTAAGATTAGCGTAGGCGTAGTTAAAATGCAATTCAAGCCTATAAACAACGTTTTGTAATCTTGGTCATTTTGGAGTTTATTAAAACAAAATTGTCGTCACCCATGGAGACTGGAGTGAGGCACTAACAAAATAGTTATCCTTGAGAAAACTATTGCACACAATTATTTCAAACTTACTACAAGCACGCAACAGATATTCATTACAGTGCACAAAGAAGACACTCTCACAGTCTTGCTAATTTTCAACAATACCCCTACTGTCTTCATCAGGCCCTCCAAAGTTCAATTCAGGTTTCTGGTCTCTGGTGGCCTGATGAAGACAGTAGGGGAACTGTTGAAAATTAGCAAGACTGTGAGACTGTCTTCTTTGTGAAATTAAGCGATCATGGAGGAAATGAGCCATTTAACAGTTGAATTTGAATTTCACAGTAGTTCTATTAACAATGTTTTTAGTGATTACAGTGCACAGAAAAAAATCAGATTAAATAGCTTTAATAGTTTCGGAGTACCATTTAAATTACGGGTGGTAATGAACTAAAATTGAAAATCTTTGTGTTGACAAAACGCGTCCGAAAGTTGGCGTTAATTAGGCTAAAAATCGTTGTTCCCACCTGATAAGCGATAGTGTGAAGATTTATAGGCTCCTTTCCGTTTTAGTTTTTTATCGTAGCTGTTGTTTTAATTTTTTTAAGTTGTGAAACATCATCGTTCTTGTGATTTTCAACGACGAACTGAAACACGAGCGATCACGTGAAATCCGAATCGAGCAGTGGCGGCCATGTTGAAATTGCGTATTAGCCAATGAGAGCGCGCAAAATCTGTTACGTGGTGCCAACTGGCCAATGAGAGAACGCGATCTTCAAATGCTTTGGAAAGTTCGCGTGAAACAACCAGAAACGGCCTATTACAATCCGCCTGATTGGCCAATGCCAAATGGGCATCGAGAAAATATGTTGAGAGGCCTGGATAGACGGGAATTCCAGCTTTTCAACGAATCCAAGATGGCGGCACCCACTCAACTGGTTCGGCCGCTACCGCGGATCAAAAATGAACAATTTTCTGCTTTCTAACTTTGGGAAAAAAGAACGAGATCAACAATTTTGCAGTTTTTAGTGGGTCTATGCTCAACTAAAGTGCTTTTTTTTAAATTGTAGACATCGGTAACAACTTATTTGGTACAGAAATCGATGCACAACATGTCAGATGCGAATTTCAGCTTTTCTCAATTTGATATATTGGCCTAAAATTGCGTTTTTTCAACCTATAATTTCCCTTCAAAGCTTCAACGTCATTACTGCGTTTGGAATGATTTTTTTTTTAAAGTTAAGTGTCCCACCGAGTTCTGTTCCTTCAGAAAGACTGTTCAGTACTGGTAGAAATATTAGCACCAAAAATATCAGTTTGCTTCCAGAAAAATTAATGATGCTGGTATTTCTGAATCAAAATCTTCCATCTGTTAACTGGAAGTACTGATAGCCCAAACAGTGCTTTTAACCTAGCAATTTATCTTTTAAGAGTTTTTAATATTTTAATTAGTACAGCTAATAATGATGGTAGTTTTTTTTTACTGAGTTTTATTACCATTGACTGTAAATGGCTGTATGTTAATATTACTATTCAGTAAATGAATGGTTTACGAACACATGCCTAATTTTGAAAATGTCGTTGTGGAACATACTGTGAAAATTCAAATTCAATAGCTACTAATTTCACTTTAAGTTCGCTCACTAACTAACACATGACTAATTTTTTTTTAACATCGGTAGACATACATCGGCATCGGACATCGGCTGATGTTTTTTTAACATCGGAATCGGACATCGGAATCGGTTTTAGGGCACATCGGTGCATCCCTATCCAGGATATTAATGAAAGTACTAAGAGGGTGAGTACTAGGGGTTTGCAAAACACGAAAAATAGCGTTGAAAAGTTGAACTCTGACTGTGGCTCAAGCTCGACTCGACTCTTCTTACAAAACGAATGTTTCGAGTTTGTCATGTGAAGCATTGCATTAATCAATAAAATTTATTAATTAAAAATCATCTTGCATTCTTATGTGTTTTAAAGAGTTAATTAGTTTTGAATTTATACTTTTAGCTTACAATCGAAACATAGCGAGGGTTGACCGGATATTTCAATGAGTGTTCTGTGGCAAGCATTGGTCCAATTTTATGTTGTAACTTGGTGTTAGCATTGAACTTGTCTGAAGAGTAGACTACAATTGTATATTGTAACTTGGCAGTTTCCATTGAGCTTGAATTTAAAGTTTTGGAAAAACTCAAACTCAACTCGTGACTCGAATCATTGTCTCATTGGCCAGCTACTCGACGCAAATTGACTCGAAGTCAAATTATTGAGCTCGTACTCCCCTAGTGAGTACCATTCATTTTTGACAAGTTAAATCATTTTACCAATTCATAAGATTGTCAAAGTCGTACCTGATGCATTGCAGTTGGTTTGATAAATTTATTTATTTCGTTATACTTCTGCCGTTACTGCCGTGTTATTTACTTTAATGCAGTTTGGATATAGGTTTACTGGGTTTTTTTTAATAGCATCTTGCATTGCCTGTTCTTGTTTCTATTTTGTTAATAGCTAGTGACACATTTTTTCTGCACGTACTTGGACGCAAGGCTTCCCCCTCATCCGAACCACCCTGACGGAAAGACTTTTACAAATCAGTGGTTTGTCAAAACACCTGATAAACCTGGTAAGTTGAAGAATAAAAATCAATGAGATCATTTCCAACTTAGGTGATTTACATCTCAACAAAATGTTACCGCCATATCATATTCATTTATTAATGTTACTGCAAATGCCATAATTTGAGACCTGGTTTTGTATCTGACCATAGCCCATGACCCAAACATAAAACCACAGTCTTTTCTGTGAATCCAAAATCCGATCAAGATAATGAAATCCTTTTTAGTTGTGCATTTTGTGTTTGCGTTCTGCAGGCATTGTGAACAGTAAGGCCACACAAATAAAAATAAATGTTTCTCAAGCTCCGCCGTATCCTAGAAATCTTGGCATTTTGGCTTTTTATTCGTACACATTTTTTTTCTGCTTTTTTTTTCGACAAATTCATGCTCACCACGCATTGTCGATTTCATCTTCAAGAATGATGATTTTTGGACCAATTGCTGTGGTTCACAAGTTCCCGTTTACTCTCGTAGACTAAACAAGACTAAGCATTAGTACCTCAATTCCACTAAAAAAATCCATTATTGGAATCACTTTCTATACTCACCACAATCGTTAATAAAATGTTCACCACTCATTTCGCATTTTTCAAAACGAATACACTACTAAGTCTTGCTAAGGCCATGGAAAAAAAAATTGTTTGGTTTATGGGCGAGGTTGCAAATTGAAGCACCAGGCAACCAGGCATTTTATTTTATTTTTTATTTTATTTAACTGACCACATTTTTTTGATGGATACCTAGCTCAAGACTGAAAGAGTTTGCAGTCAGCCAAAAAAAGTATAATATGCTGCTAATATATTATTTAAGTCATATAGTATTACAACTTTTTTAGTGTTTGCCAAATAACGTCTTAGTGGTTTGAGCTAAAGGTTTGAAATTAGCACCATTGAAAAGCATGTTTCGAGCCGGTTAAAATGGTGTACTGGAATGTCAAAAACGGTCAAAATTTGGCAAAAATACGATTTTTAGTGGGTGGACCAAGATTGAGATAAAAAATTTTGACCCGCGATAATTTAAGGCACCCGCACGCGCCTGTAAACCAAACAATTAACTTTCATGGCCTAAATTTCGACAAATCTTCATCAGGCGTTCTCAAGGACTGAGACGAACGTGAATGATTACAGAACTGGCACCAACAACAAAGCAGATGCGAAAGCGCACAACGCGCCTACAGTTGGCCAGAAGCGAACACATAGTACAGTAGCAGCAGACCAAACGACAATAACAAAAACGAAAAGACACAAGAAATACCACAGCAAACATAAAGAGAAACGGTATTAAGAGGAAAGAGAATTTTCTCCATGAATTGGACGATAATCTATATCTTCAACCTTTGAGCCACTATGATTCGGACAATGCTTTAAAGTATGCCCATTTTGACAATGCATCCCTCGCCCATCAAGACCCGACTGGCATTCCCATCTCGGAATTACAGTACTATAAATAGTGGAAGACATACTTCCCGACAGATTTTTTTTCAAACCTTCAATGGAGAACCACCCTTTAAAAAAAAAATCGGGGTCTCATCACTTAAGAAAGAAACGCTGTACATAAGGCCACTCAACCATCCTTTTGACAACCCTTCTGTGTAACGGAGTTCTCCTGAGAAGAAGAAAAGAACCGCATGAGCTTGACAGGGGACCCCCTCCCCACCCTCACCTGGAAGAAAAAACTGGTTTTCCAAACCATTTGGTGACGGTGCTGCAAACTCCATGACTGGCATTCTAAAGGTTTTGACATCTGACGCTAAACTCGACGTTGGAACGAGTATACAGACAGTCAGACACCCAAAAAGGTAGAAATGCAGTCGTTCATCCTTAAAGACAAAGACAATATTTTACGTCTGGGCCTTACAGGCGGTTCTCAAGCCAGCGTTCTTAACACTGCAGCCAATGCCCTTTGTGGAAAGCTTTCGACTGAAACAAATCCAACTGAAGCCAAACATTTAGTTTCCTGAATTAATGAAGAAGGCCTGTATCGCAATTTCCATTCCACGAATTGGCTAACAAGAGCCCTTTTTAACTCCACGCTCCGATTGCATGACCTAGCATTACAATCTGCACCCAATCTTAATCATTCTAGAAAATAGTGTTGCACGGTATTAAGTTTTTGCAGGACGGTACGGTACGGTTCTGATAACGGCGGTCTACGGTAATATCACGATAACTTAAGAAATAATTTTGCGCTATTATCCATTTGAGCACAAAAGAATCGTATATGGGTAGTTGTATTTAATTTTTTTTTACTAATAGAGGAATTTAGCTTTCGTGTTGGTGGGACGCTAACATAAACACGCTCGGACACGCTTGTTACTGAAGAGCTGCTCCCTCTCCCCCGCCCCCCCCCCCTCCCTTCCGCAATGTGGACGTTTCCTCTGCCTAGCAGTAGGATCGGATTTCACTAGTACACGTACGCATTTCGCACCTCCGTATCGGCGCATACTTTGCGAATTTAGTTAAAACAATATTGCTGCAGAGGACAAAGCTGGTTCGTGAATGGTCGTCAGCACCATAATCACGGTAATACCGCTGCTACGGTAATACCGTGGTGCTAAAAAATGAACGATACTGATACAGTAACTTTTTTTTTTACCGTTACTACCGTGAGTACCGATTTACCGTGCAACACTACTAGAAAACATGAACTTTGCAACCAATCTATCCATGAGACTGAGACCATATTCAGATGTTTGGTCCCCAATTGGCTCCTTATCTTGAGGTCGCTCGAAAGCCGAAGGAAGAAAAACCAGGACATCATACCCAGCGATTCTATAAACAGCCTTTTAAGTTCTTTCCCAAGCAAAACTACAAGAACGATTAGAACAAACCTAGAAATCAACCCTCACAAGACGGATTTAACTCGAATCGAAACTGCAATCAGCAGTCCTTTCGTGGGAAATCCTTCTTGGCGGAAGAGATGGCTGCAAGAACTGCAATTACACTCCTGAACAAAGAAAATGCTATTCCTCTCCCGGCTTCTGTGGGGAAACCAAAACCAAGACAATGACGGGAAGCCAGACGGCGACACACATTACCAGTAGGAGGTCGCCTAGAGCATCACTTTTCCTTTTGGAAAGCAATCACAAAAGATCCTTAAATTCTGTCTACCATCAGCCAAGGCTTCAAACCGTCCTTCTCAAGCAAACCTACACTGATTTCTCTACCACCTTGGAATTTGCAGTTCCTCTGTCAGGAAACCTATGAAACGAAATTCACGATATCTTAAAAAAAAAATTTGCTGAAAGCAAAGACTCTTTGCGCCTTAGCTTCAACAGCTGAATCTCTCAAAGACCAAAAAAAAAAAAAGATGCGGAGGAGAGAGACTGAACTCCAACTTGAAGCCCTTAAATAAGAGAGGAAGAAATAACTCTTCTTTTCATTCTTAGAAACTTCAGCAAAACTTCACTAGCAATGATTGCCATTTGAATCAACACTACAACATCAGGGTCACAGCACATGAGTTAGGGTTATCTCCTCTCTTTGGGCCTTCCACAATTTCAGCATCGGTGTTTGCCTCATACTACTTCAGGGAAATGACCACCCATGCAGATGGATTTCACAAGGTGGGACCCCAATTCACGGCCAGAAGTGTTGTCCAACCCCCATGCACTGAAGAAAAAAACAACACGCATCGGCCCTTTTCAGGGCTACCATGAGATGCTGAATCGTATTTCAACTGAATTTAACATTATGCTAATTATGTGACTTCTTGGGGAACCAGCTCTTAACCCCTGGTGCTCAGGAGCCTCGTCAGGTGGTACCCAGCACTATTTTGACGAGGTCTGTAAATGCTAAAATTTACAGGTAATTTATCTTTGTCGTAATAGAAAGAGAATTGCCGCCCAACGAAAATAAACATTACCTATACCCAACCCTATTTCCCCTCTTACGTCACCACCGTGACCCACTGAAAGGAATAAAAAATTATTTGGATTGGCGTCCATTAGTTTTGTTTAAGAGGGAAGTGCAGGCCTGCACTTTGGGGTTGGCGAGGTGGCTTGTGATTGGCTAAAATTAAATCTGTTAAGTGGGAAAAAGCAATTAAGAATAAAAATGCTAAAATTTACAGGTGATGCATATTCATTTTAAGCTGTAGAAACAGAATTTAGCCATTGGCCGGCAATTCTCTCTTTTTCCTGTATAAAATCATTGTTCTTTGTCACAAACCCCTCCTTCCTTGTATTTGTCACAAATGATGTGTAAAAGCATTGTGTAGAGCTATATGAAAGTATATTCATGTATTCATGTAGTTTAATGCATTGGGTCCAATGGACCACGCCTTGGCCATCTGTGAACCAGTTCGTTTCATTTATGGCCAACGTGTGGTCCACTAGACCATGTTACACAACTACTGCAATAAGCCTTCTAGAAGCCAGCAGAAGTTCCTGAAAACTTGAAGTGGATTGTTTTTCACATCACACTCAGTGAAGTGTAAAAGAAAAATACACCACCTGGCGATCTTATTTGCTCCGTAATTGTGTATGAAATTTCACAAAACATTTTTTTAGTAGAAGAGTGAAAGAACAGCTTTCTGAATTCAATATTTCACTGGTGTGGTTACTACTATGTCCAATTTACTGGAAAGACCCGTAAAACAAACTCTACCACCAAATGCTGTGGAGCAGCAAGCAGAACAAGCAACGAAATGCCGATACAATGTTTGCATGAGTAACACAGCTGCGACTGGGAAGACGAAACGTGACCAATGACAGAGGTGTTTGCAATAACCATAAATATTAAGGCTGTACTGAACAGATTTAGCCGAACAGATTTTGGGCTGATCGGCAAAAATCGGTTCGGCGAACAAAAAACTGCAGATTTTCTATTTTTGCCAGGCCCTTGACAATAAATAAATTCTGTTTCTCCACATGTTTGTTACCTTTTGTTTTAATTTAGGCTAGGCCTACATGTTTTACATTGTGTAGGCTAAGGTTAATCATGGGCACATTTTTACTTTTATTTGGGTAAAAAAAAATGTATTCCAATGTTTTCATTAGCCTACAAATTTGTTAGCCTACAAGTTTTTGTAAGCCAGAAAAAAATTGTTAAAAATCTGTAGCGATCAGTTCAGTTAAATCGGATCGGTACACCAATCAATTTGTATCTGATCGGATAGGAATCTGTTCGGCAGAAAAAATGCTGATCGGTACAGCCTTAATAAATATTCATAAATTTGTTGCGTTTTAGAGAAGGAATCAGCATCAAAAGCTGTATTCTGTTTCTGGGATTATTTCATTGCAAGTTTTCTTTCATTAGCAAAACTCACAAGTTTGCTTATTTGCTTGGCTGAACTGAGCCAAGCTGAGCTAAGACTCGTGTTAATTGTATTATCTAAACTATCTTGATTATCCGAACATGCCGGGTCAGTTCAGATAATGGAGCCTCTGCTGCAGTGGAGTGATGAGGCTCATGTGGCAAGACATTCATTGTGCCTGATATAAGTAAATATTTATGTATTTATTTATGTTTTGAGGATTGTTCTCGAGTCTATAATTCATTTTTCATAATGTTTTTAATGCTAACGTGTATAATTTCAGTATTGGGCAAGGAAACACTATGCATTTACCAAGCTAAAATCAATCCTCCACACTACAAGTTAATAGTTGGAGAAGAAGTTTGGGAACTATCTAAGGTAATTACTGGTCAAATGATTTTAAGAAATATCAAAGCAATGCTAGTTCTCATTTTATTGAATTTTGAACATTGTCGACATGTTTTGCGACACTTTGAAGGAACTGATCGAGTCAGGTGACTTTCCATCTTATACGCACACTAAAACTCACAATGGTTTTCACCCCGCGTGCTGTAAATTTAGAGTTTAATTACACAACCCACAAGTGTGATGTTTGTACTTTGAATGAGTCTGTGACTAAAATACTATTAACCTGGAGAAAATCGGACCAAAGATATGAGCAACGCAATCGTTCTTCTGTTGATTCCATCTTCGAAAATTGCCAACATTCTCAAATCTTCCAAATCTTTATTAGACTCGTTTTTGGAAAAGTTAAATGTAGTCCAACCTGCAGACGTTTGTGTCACGAACATGGGCCACGTTGCCGACATTGGCGACACCGTCGATGTTAATGCAGGAGGTGATTACGATCACTCTACTACTAGCTCCTTCCATATCGAACCAAGTGATCTTAGCCTTGTTGTAAATGAAGTTCGGAAAAGCGCTGATGCGCATATGAACGTTAAATTTGACTTGGTTTAAGCACCTTAAGCGGAGCGTGCTCGACGGAAGCTTTGACAAAAGCTTCGGAAGCTTTGGAAGCTTTGGAAGCTGTGCCAAAAACAATAAAAACTGACGAAACTGTGCCAAAGACAATTTAAAGTGATCATAATGTTGTCAAATCTTCGAAGAAAGTTGTTGTGAAAGAAGTGAACAATGAACTTTGTGGCAAATATGACAATAAAATCAAAAAGCATGATCGTAATGAGTCTTCTTAAATCACAATAAGTGTCCTCCACAACTTCCCCGAAAGTTGGCGGAGCTGGATCAGCATCTGTTGTCAGAAAAACTACAGTCATCTAACAAGGCATCTGTAAGGGAGCATAAATGTAGCCATCCATTGCCCGGCTCGTCGAGGCACGGGGATAAGATCGGTCATTCAGGGTCAGTTACGATCAAGTCGGCTATTACAGCAGACAAAGATTCTTTAAAGGTGTCACCATGCTACCCCAAAAAAACCTGAGCGATTGCCGAAATCTGGCCTTATTAATCTTTTCAAGGCGACCATTCCCGAAAGCAGGGAAGATAAAGTTAAGAAAATAGTGGAGGAATATTCCGCAAGAAAGAAAGTTCATCATAGGTTGCCGACGCCGTCTAGAATTGTGCATAGTGGAAAAAGAAATCAAGCGTTGCCGTCTTGTTTCTTCCTCGAAATTGGTAACGTCACCGAGATTGTTTAAGATAAAACAAATGGAGAAAACGACTTCTAAAGAAAACCTTTGTGCATCGCCGACACCGCCAACATAGCCACAGCTTTCAAAACGCAAACACAGTGGAAAGACGATTCAAATACTGAATTCCGAAAAAATTATCTAACCAAATATGAATCCCCAGCACGTAATGAAAGATTCAAACTGACAGACTTTCACAAACCCTCAACAAGTGCGCGAATCGTATTTCGCATTTACGCTCTCGATCCCGATTCCGTTCTCCTACTAGTAACGTTGATTTTGGCTGACGAGAGTGACAACTCGGATTACTGCTACGAATCAACACCTCCAAAGAAAAATTGTAAAGTGTACGATTTCAAGAGTTCTTTGGAAAACTCCAGCGAAGAGGACATTTATAATGAGGCCCCTGATTTTACCCCTTGGGGACAATTTGAAAAGTCAACCTTTTTTTCTTTCTGCAAAGCATATCGTCCACCGGACATTAATCCAGATGACACATAAGCGAATTCTGGTCATCAAAAGTCTTAAACTCAACCACCAGTGGCATTCCGTCAACTCCTGGGTTTAACTCGATGAAGAATCTCTTGGTCCTTTACCCCCTCACCACAGAAAGAAAGGGAGTTTTTCTTCAAAGCCTTTGGTCCCGGTGTTCCCATTAAGAAACACTATTGTACCTTTAAAGCTGCGGAATACTTCCCTGAATGCACTCACTTCGAACTTGATTCATGTCTACCTATTCCAAAAATGATAAGGATTATTCTTTTGCAGTATGATGATGACGAAGCTTTTTTAAGATGTGGCACTGTACTAGTCGTAATAAGATCATGTTCAATGTGGATAAATGTGAGGTACTCCACATTGGGTATAACAACGCGCATCAGGAATATTCCCTGAATGACAAAATTTTACCTACGGCGCAGCAAGTGAAAACTCTAGGAGTTGTTATCACTGAAAACCTTAAATCTAGTGCTCAGTGTCTTGCAGCAGCAAGAAAAGCTAACTCCGTTCTTGGTCAGATACGAAGCCACTTCTCGTATCTAGATATTGAAACCTTGCGTACACTCTACACCGTTTATATCCACCCACATCTTGAATTTGCTGTTCAGGCTTGGAATCCTTACCTGGCGAAGGACATCCACATCCTGGAAACTATTCAACGACGTTCAACTCGCCTTTTGCCATCACTGCGTACCCTTACCTATGAAGAGAGACTTAAGAAACTTAAACTCACTACTCTTGTTGAGCGGAGAAACAGGGGAGATTTACTGCAGGTTTTCAAGATTGTGCGTGGCTTTGAAGGTGCCGACCTCCGTGATTTATTTTGTGCTGCCCCACCTGTTGGGACCAGAGGTCACAGGTACAAGCTGCAGAAGCAGTACGCGAGACTTGACGTACGGAAGTACTTTTTTTCCAACCGCACTGTACATGCCTGGAACAACCTCCCGTCTCATGTTGTTGATGCTCCCAGCTGTAATTCTTGGAAAGAACGCTTTGAACGATTGTAGTTCCCCCCCTCCCCAGCCATTTAAGCTTGCTTCTGGCTGTGTCTTTTATATTATTATTATTATTATAGTTCCTACGTGGAACTCGCTTATTCCGGAGCCACTGCTGCTCTGAAGACTCTAACCGCTGAACACCCGGAACTCAAGAAAGACTCAACCGTCGAGGACTCTAAACTGCCTCTCAAGAGAGCATCATCCTTCCACATAGACACCTTCAATTGGGAAACCAGGCTTCTTCTCAACATGACTTTCAGGAAACGCGATGCCTTCCTTTAATCCGCCACCAAAATCCCCGTTGACGCCATTGGCAAACTCGGATCTTTACCAAACCACAAATCCAAGGAAGTATTCAACGGACAACTTCTCGATGCTCCGTATCTTGTTGAACAAAGCCAGGCCTCGAGAAACTTACACATAACCCACTAACCGAACAAGAATTTCCCCAAAATTTGATGAACTGCAACTGCCATTTAAAAAATAGTGCCCTGTAAGTTTTCCACAATAGCGGCATACAACCATGGCTTTTTACAGAGGGCGTACCCATAACGATATATTGGAGTGGGCCGCAGGGTGATTTTTCTCTTTTAATGCAGTTTTATATTAATTTAACATATTTTTCCCCATCATTTTCGGCAGTTTTTTCAAGTTTATTTGCGTTGGAGGCGCCCGCAGTCCCCTTGACTCGTCTCTTGGATCCATCCTCACTTTCGATGCAGACATGTTTACCCAAATAGGATCGGCAACCAGAAGCTAGTAGGCCCAATGCAGGTAATGAGTGGAGAATGAGAACCTGCGTGACTTCTGTTTAAAATGCCGTTGTGCTCTGCTTTGCAGCGCTACCGAAAGATGGCGTTGACATCGACTCACGAAAAGTACGTCAACAAGCGCTAATACGCATCCTTTTGATTCAATTCAAGGCGTTTTTAGTAACGTTGCTAATAGAAATTTGGTGGAGTAATATATAGTAAAGGCATATAACCATCATTTACTTCTAGTGATGGGAAAAATTGTCCCCAATTCTAGATTTTCCCCACTGTAACCTGGTTACGTGGTTACGTAAGATTCACGAACCCTGAACAAAGCCAAGTCACTTATTCAGAACACTCAGCCTTTCAATCAACGAAAGAAAAGAAATCTGGTGGGAATCATTATCACAACAGTTTCGGATATAACAATCTTCCCAACAAGTTTCAAGACACAAAAGGAGGAAACATTCGGGACCAGTTGAGAAGTGTCAGCATCCCTTTTCCAATTGAAATGGAGGGGATATGGTTCCTTTCAGAAAAACAAGCAACTTCACGGGAAGGGGCAGACAAGCTCCTCAACAGCATTCCGACCATACCTTTCCCCATTCGCCGACATGTGGGGAAGTTTAAAACGTCACGTGTCCACCTGACAAAACATCACCGCGGATCTGTATGTGTTGTTAATAATTTCAAAGGACTGCTTGCCACTATTCCTTTCCCTTCCGGCTCTAACAAAAACGCGTCCCACTTGGATTCAAGAAATTCCAAACAACACCGTGTCAGTCTGGCTCAGCGGTAGGACCTCGGCCTTTGATTTCAAAGGTCGCGGGTTCGATTCCCCGCTCACGCAGTCTGACTTAATAAGTTCAAAAGGCAACATAAATAGGTTTGCATCTATATTTAGTTAACCTCGTTACTTCAGGGAAAGTTTCCCGTGTCAGTTGATCTAGAGGACGCGTGTATTTCACATTCCGCTCCACCCGTCCATTTTTCACACTTTTCGGTTCATATCGGACAGACACAAATACCACTTCGAATTGATGTCGTTCGGGTTGAGGACGGCTCCTCACTTCTTTTTATCGGTTTGCCTTTCCGCAGTGGGAAGTTGGAGTATTTGTGGGATGTTTACCTGGACGAGTAGTTTCCTCAAATTTCCCTCTATTGCATTCCATTAGCCAACCTTCCTTGGGATTCCCTCCGTAGGTGGCTTCAGGAGGACAACATCACTGTGGGTGTTCCAGTTAACACTCCCATCCCAGATTTCCTTCTGTTCTTGGATGCTTCGACATTGGGGTGGCAAGCCCACATGGGCGAACTCGTGGCTTCGCCAACCTGGTCGTCGGAGGAGATGGCTTTGCACATCAACATGCTGAAATTTCGAGCCATTCTTTATGCTGTCCACAAGTGGTCTTCTCTGCTGCAAGGTAGGATCTGTTGCAGTCATGTCGGACTGTAACAGTCAGGCTGTAGCGTATGTGCGTCGGAGCGGACGGACCCACTCCCGCACATGATGGAAGAAGTGTCCACCTTGTTCTCGCTCTGCCAAGGTCTTCACATGCCATTGCTACGCAGACATGCTGCGGGGAAATTAAGTGTGCTGGCCGACGAGCTCTCCAAGTTGCCAAGTTGCGTAAGTGACTGTCTTTAAGTTGCCAACCATGGAATGGAGGCTTTCCCCCGAAAATTTGGCAAGCAATCTTTCAGAATGAGGAACGCCCTAGGTGGACTTGTTTGCCACACGTCACAACAGTCAACTGCAGATATTTGTCTCCCCGTTTCCGAATCACCTCGTCGGGGCAACGGACTGCGTCAGCCTGACGTGGGACGGGTTGTTTGCTTACTTTCACCCCGTTCTGCCTCCTTCAGAAAGGTTTGAATAAGGTTCAGCAGTCCACCGGCAAGTTTCTTCAAGTAGCTTCGTTTTGGTCAACTGCACTGTGGCTGGACTTAGGCACCTGGCACAGCCCCTTTAACTAAACGCAAAATTTTTAACATTGTGTCTTGTTATTTAAACTTGAAGCGTGAGAGTTGAAAAGTACATTTCTGAAGCTTTAAGCAGAAGTACATACACCATTACAACAGGGTGACTAACTTTTGCAAATTTTGTTTTCTGATTACGTAGGTAGTTGAAAGCCAAATTTTATAATCGCAGCATATATGTATGATTAAAGTTCCCACTCCAGCAAAACTAAAAAAAATTAATAGCCCTATTTCTATTCAATATTTTTCGACAGAACTTGGCCAGATAGTAGATAAGTATAGAAGGTATATTTATACCAAAAATTATGCAATTCTGTGCAAGATTTAAAGTAAGGAGCCACACGTAAATTTGAAAACTGTTCGCTTGTTGTTGTTCTTCATCTCGTTCTTCTTGTGTGACCCAGTTTCAGAAAAAAACTACTGCACTGAACTAAAATCTGAAACATAATCTTAGCTAGAATTTTCTTGGCCGTCATTCTCAAAGCGACCACTTTTTCAATTGGTTGAGCCATTCCAGAGTTACGGGACCCTGAACGATCAGTTTTACATTGTTTTAACCATTGTAATTAGGGAACAATGCCAATCAGCAAATGCCAGGTCCATTCTTCGTGCATGTGTTATGTCTTTGCTAAACAGTTTATTGTAGATGGTTAAAATGAAAGAATCCGCATTTCAGCTAAACGCATGTAGTTTTAAACCGAAGTAAGCTATGTTGTTAGTTTCGAGGCCGATAGCCCTCGAAATTGCCAGCTAGAAACAATAGAATGGTGTATTTATTTTGTAGTTAAGGCTCTCACAGAGTTGAGCCGAATTGTTTCAAAGTGGGTGGCAACAATCACTACATGCGCATGCATTTACAACTTTGCAAATGAAAAAAAATTACTGCCAACAATTCTTCACATGCTCCAAATTAGCAACAAACATCTCATCAATTGAATTGTCGAGGACTTAAACCATAGTAGCGCGATGCCATAGCCACAAAAAAAAGTTCATGGATTACAAACAAAAACGTCAAGTGTGCCGTAAAAAAAGGGTTATATGAGTGAAGTTTCACTGATGTACACTCATAAAAATTGATGATTTATAATTGAACTAAGCAAATGTACAATTGAGAAAATAGTACATTTGACTTTTTTGTTTGTATATGATGCTGATGATGTATTTAATTTTAATGTGTTTATTTAGGCCATGTAAAGTTAAATGTTTGGTTTACCGGTGCATGCGGGTGCTTTAAATTATCGTGGGTCAAAACTTTTTATCTGAATCTTGGTTCACCTGCTAAAAACCATATTTTCGCCAAATATTGACCGTTTTTCACGTTCCAGTACATCATTTTAACCGGCTCAAAACGAGCTTTCCAATGGTGCCAATTTCAAACCTCTAGCTCATACCACTAACAAGTTATTTGACAAAAACTAAAAAAAAAAACTTTGATTACTAGATGACATAAATAACATATTAGTAATAATATATTTTTTTAGGCTGACTACATACACTTTCAGCTTTGAGGTAGGTACATGTCAAAGAAATGTGGTCAGTTAAATAAAATAAAAAATAAAATAAAATGCCTGGTTGCCTGGTGCTTCAGTTTGCAACCTCACCCGTAAACCAAACACTTTCTTTTGCGTGGCCTTACCGCTGCATTTTTGGTACCAACGCTATAAGCTTTACTGATTTGTATTGTAATTTAAAATTCTTTGTTTCAGGGTCGCAATAATTTCTTTCACACCATTCTCCTTTTCCTTCATCACATTAAGACGCTAGAGAATGGCATGCTTGGGTAAGATGATGAAGTTGAAAATAAAAGGAAATTTCATGATATTGTAATTTTGAAAAGCAATAATTATCATTTTCTTTTGTAGGCGCGTGAACTTAGGACTGTCAGGTATCAATATTCTTTGGATTTTGGATCAAGACTAAAATTCTGACAAACTGGACACATCAGTTCATGGATTACGATATTTTTAGAAAATATTGTTGTCAGACTGTGAAGAACTTGCAGGGTGACATAGCTTTGAAGTAGTTTACATTTATGTACTGTGCGAAATGCTGCCATCCCTCACTGACTTTAGTTTTTCACATTTCATCCATCATGTTTACCACCATCATCTGTGAGTTGATTGGATTTATAAGGATTGTTGCTAATTTCATTAAAGGAAATACATTTTTTAATGTGTCCGTTTTCTTACTTGGATGCAGAAAATTCATAGCCGAATTGAATAAATCCATATTTTACTCGATGTAATGCCAAGCCTTGAATAATCTTCAGATGTGCTTTGGAAACATGGTCAACTTAACACATGTATTCTGTCACTTGACATGCGACCAAACTATTGGTTGGTGTTTGACCATCTGAAGGTAGAACCCACATTGTGGCATCAGGCAACAAGAAGTGATGTTTTGTGCAATTACATGTAAAGCTTTGTTTTACATATTGGCTGGACTTAGCCGGCAATAACGGCAAAAAAAAGTAGGCTTAACTTGTTTTACTGGAGTTGATCAGCAACATACTGTTGTGTCGCACAGAAGCCGCACCCCGGCTTGATGCAGGACATAAAAAAGAGCACACCACTAGGGACGTGCAAGTAGAATAATTTAAATTCGAGTCAAGTTTACAACAAAAGAGTTAAATATCGAACAGAGTTCCAGTATTAGGTCAACTTAGTTTGTTTTCAAATTTCTTTATAATTTGCCAAGATTAGAACAAGTTAGAACTAGGGCGTTATCTCTTCGCCTTCGGGCCTTTAATGGCCGAAGACATTCTTGGCAAGGGCTTTCGCAGTAGTTCGTTTTGTGACGGTCCTAAGATTTCACCTCTAGCGTCGCAATACTAATGCCTTTGTCTGTACCTTTACCTATGTATGCGTAAATGTCTACGAATGCTGTCCATTAATGATATAACTTAAAAATGGCTAGCTTTTAATTTACACCACCGGGTAGCTCTCGTCGAGACAATGAATTTGGTATATTGGAATGTAAAATCGTCAAAAATTTGTGAATTTTCGCATTTTCACTGGATTCAAGTTTTCGAGTACAAATACTAGAAAACGAGTGGAGTTCGAGTACTAGTTGCATACGCGGCTCAAAGTTTTCGAATATCAGACATTCCTAGCACAAATGGAATGTATCATTTTTCCACAATGGCAAATGCCACGCCATCTCGCCGCAATCTTGTTCAAAAAATATCCCTATGTTGGCCCTGGCGTTGCTTCTAGAAGTTCTAGCAGCAGTGTTATTGGTCCAAATGATCAAAGTCAATTTACCGGTTAAACAACTAAAAATACATTTATTTCATGGTACTGTTTTTTGGTTTAATCATGTTTTACCTACTTTTTTGCAGTCAGTAATAAAAGAGTGGGAAACTGCCATCTTCAGTTTATGCATGTGCAGGCCGCCTTCTAAAGACGTAATCTGACCTTCATGCTAGCAAACAACAACACTGCTACAGAATGGAGCAACACAAAACAACATTGAATCAAATCAAAGATGTGTTAAAATGTTTTCCAAAATAAACCAACATATTTACACTAAAGAAAAGTGTGCATCCGACATTTTGAACCAATGGTGATAATTCAGATTGTGAACTTAAGACATGCACTAACAGTTATCCCAAATGTACGGCAACCTGCGTATAAACGGCAGATAGGTTTAAGGTTGAGAAAATTTATGAAAATTTTCATGTTTTCGTCGTATGTGAGACGACGTGGCATGCCATGCCAACTCGTGTAAAAAATATGTTGCAAGTCTGCTCCATCGAGGTAAATAATGAATAAAAAGCTCCGAAACAGTGATGTTGAAAGGAAGTCCAAAGATACACATAAATAAATGAATAAATTAAATAAAGAAGCAACGTTTCAGAAATTGATGCTGTCCGTTATCAAGGCTGATAAAAATCCTAATAAGCTTTAAGGCATAAAACTAATAAAAACAAAAAAGCATACTGTAACACGTTCAAATCCTAACAATTAACAGAAACTAAAAACCCATGAGAAAAAAAGCTTTTGGCTCTAAAGACCTAACTGTTTTCCTTTAAATGCCAAAAGCCCTAGTGTCTAAAATTTTTAACACCAATTTCGTGTAATAATGGAGGATATTTTTTAAACTGTTTTTCTGGTGTAGTGTGGTAGTGAAGTTCTCCCGAGTACAATCCATACGCTCTGTCCACACCCGTCATATTATGTCATTCCCCGGAAATGCTTGCAAATTTGTCACTTCTGCTTCCACTTCATCTTCGCTTCGGTCCTCTCCTTCACTCATCACTCGTTTTCGTCTGTTGTGATTGCCGCCCAAAATTCTGAGCAGGGAGGCAGGCGGGAGGTCAGAGTAACACACTTCCGGCGGATTCTATTCGGAGAACTTCGATTCTCGTGCGAGAACAAGTTCTCTAGTAGAATCTTCATTTCTTCATCGTAGAATCTTCACTGTGTTACTTCTGGGATAGATTAATAAATGTGCTAACTAATTAGTAATCTTACCTTTTTAGACAGTCATTAAGGATGTGACCCCGCAACCACCTCAGGGCTCACCAATACATCACACAACCCATGGGCACCAATATTCCATGGCTGGTCTTCCTTCGTACAAGTCTCGTAGCAAGTCGACCCGGATGGGCAAATCAAAAGGCCCTGATCCTCGTAATTCTCGCAGCAACGCGAACCAGGCTGTTGCACTCCATGCTGGGGTCACCAAGATTGCCTTCTCCACCGTGTTCTGAATTACCTTGTGTACAACACTGCCCGAACAATTGACAAGGGGGAAACGGATATGGGAACAGTCCGGACCAGGGCCTGCCGAAGGCGTCCACCACCTCTGTCCCAGAGCACCTACCCCATGACCCAAAGCATTGTAGTTGGGCCGTTGCTGTAGAAGCAAACAAATCTATTTCCAGTATACAAAACCATGAGCACATTCTTACGAATACTTCTGGTTCAGTAGTACATTAGTACTTCTGGAAACGGCTGAAAATCAAATCAGTCATGGAACACTCGGAATAATCTATCCGCAGTGACGTTGCAAACCTCTGGGATAAATACTGCTTCCAGGGCATTACCTAACCCCTGCTATAACTGCTATAACTCCCAAATCCTAGTTGTGTCAGGGACGGGGACCTTCGTGTCCCCTTGTTTATTCACATAAGCCACCGTCACGATACTGTGTGTGATAACATACGTACGTACTGTCCCCGCAGCTGATCTTGAAAAGCTATCACCGCATAAACGACCGCCAACGCCAACGTCGTGTTAATGTAGAGGGACGACTCCGCTGGTTCCCACCCTTCCAGGGAGGCTCCCCAGCCAATATCCGACGCATCCGTGGATAGCATAATTGTTGCATCCGTATGTAACCACTCCTGGCTCACCTCCTGCTGGCCCATGTCTCCAGACCACCACTGCAAGTCCCTCTGCGATCCGTCCGTGAGCCGGCCCACTGAATATGCCGATTGCGACCACTGTAACAACTCGGCCTACTAAAAGTTTGTGCATTCTAGCCCCCGGCTCTGCACCAAACCATGCTTTCACATAAACCGAGTAGTCGCCTTATGTCACACACCGACACCCATTCCTGGCCAAGCAGCTTAATAACTACGTGTAACAGTCCCTGCTGCTTACCCTGTGGCTGCACCAACAGTCCACTTTCCAGATCAATTTCCATTCCACGGAATTGTATGCTGCGTGTCGGATGTAAGACACTTTTTCAAAAATTACGAGAAAATATTTCGCCAATGTGGCTAGCGTCTTGCGTAGATCTCTGTGTACATTGTCCTGGGATCGGCCTAAGATACCAAAGTCATCTAAGTATGTGAACACCAAATGCCGTTGTGTTGTAAGAACCGACGCACAACTTTAATAAGGCCCATGAAAGTACTGGTACCAATGCCAAACCAAACCACTTGAAACTAGTACAGCACTCCTCTCCAGACAAACATGAAATACCTTCGAGCGCTCGGTGCCTCCGGGACAGCATAATACGCTGGCGTCAAGTTCACCTTAGCCATCCACCAGCTACTTTGCAAATTTCGCACCACTATAGGCAGAGTGTCCAAGGAACAGCTTCTCACATACACATACTCATTCAAACGTTTCAGATTCAAAATAATACGCAGCGTACCGTCCGGCTTTGAAACTGAAAAAATCGGAGACAGAAATCCTATAGAACCACCAGGAATCATTTCAATTACGCCTTGTGCCAACATTTCCTGCAACTTAGGCTTAATGCCGATGTCAACATCCGCCTTGGGCGGGCTCCGCCACAAAGCCTTCACTGGGGAGTGGGGGGGGGGGGGGACCCCCACAGGCCGATGGGGGTCACCCCCCCGTGAAGGCGGCGTGGCCCGTGTAATACCCGGCAGTGTGGCCCGCCTAATACCATGCCCCGTGTCGTCCGTAAAGCCCATTCCGATGCACCAACGGCCGTCCACGCTTTGGCTCTCCCGGCCAAATTGCCGATCGCCATTTCGGCTTCTCTCGGTCATATTTCACGTCGTCAGTCTCCGTCCGCCGAATAGTACCCGCCTCACTTCACCAAGTGGCATCAACATTAGCATGTGGTCAGTTCGCTTCACGAAACACATTCACGGAATTATTTATATTACCAACGTGTCGGTACTTTCTCTGTCACTTTCGGTGTCTTTTATTCCTTCACCACCATTGTCACGCCTGCAGTGCGCACAATTCACTCAGCTCGTCATCATATTACATCTTCCATCTCTCTCAACAACTACTCACCTGTCTTGCAATCTAAACTCGCCACGCAAGCCGCCATTGTCTTGAACCAAGGCGAGCCAACTAGCCTCACTCCGGGGCTCTCATTTCTGTCGAGAATTCCAGTTGGCCCAACACGACGCCATGGCTAGCCACTACCAAGCCAACCACGTTCTTCCTGACAGGTAGTATTACCAATTAGCCAACATTCCCGACTTCGCAACATCGAATGTATTTAGTTGTTCGCAGGGGCAACAATATCCCTTTTGGAATCCCGGTTGTGGCAGTCTCTTGGTCATGGCAGATGGGACAGCTATTTTCAGGACCGTTCAGTGCACCGCAGCAGTCGTTCTTGCAACCCCCCCCCCCCCCTCCCCACACCCTCCCCCTTCACTGCAGTTGATGTCACTGTGCCACGTCGCCCATATAAATCTGCTCGCCCAGCATTTGCTTGAGAATTGACACTAATGTTTTTACCTCCGTCCATCTCCAATGCTCCTTGCAGCAATAGCTACATGACAGGCTCAAAGCACGAGCTACGTGGTGAACGTACGGTAATTGCAGCTGAGGTACAGCTCATGTTTTTTTTAATGTATCTCGATTTATGTCTTCACTTGTTACAAAACATAACGTCAGAATCCATGATATTCTGAAGGTGGTTATGGCTATCTTTTTAAGCAACAACAGGGGAGTCTGGAGAACCTCCTTCAGCTGCCCCGTAAAATTTCAGCAAGGGTTCAAATAGTTCTTGGCAACTTAAAGTGAAATTCCAGGCCTGGAAAAAACTTGAAAAGTTACCTGCATTTGGGAAATTCCTTTGACAGAAAGTTGTTTATGTTTTTCGTGTCAGAAACCAGCGTACAATTTATGTAGAAACCCTATGTCCGCAAGTATCAAAAAAGAGACATGGTTCAAATTGCAAACATGTTGAGTAAAGAACGAGGAATTAACGCCAATAAAGGAAACAACAAAAACTTTACTGCACACCACTTCTTGCATGCAGCATAGCAACTAAAAGAAAGGGAACGAAAATTATCTTCTTATGACAGATGACAGTGGACAATTTGTGTCAACGAAAAAAATTGAAACTGACCTTATTCGCACTCTTCAAGGTCATCAAAACACTATTTCTAAGTATTAGAGAGAAAGACATGGGTCGAACTGCAAAAGTGCAGAGAACGACAAATTAACGTAAATAAAGAAAACGGAACAAAAATCTGCCCAAACCTTCAGGAGATTTAGTAAATTTAAGCAGTAGCTGCATAATCTGCAAACCAATCTACACACCACCTGCATACAGCACAGCAACATCGCAGAAAACTATTTTAGTCCAACAGATGACAGTGGATGATTTGTGTAAATGAAAAACCGAGTGCCTCCTACTACAAACTAAATGATGTGCTCAATGTGCCCATCCTTCATGACCACGCTTATCTGAATTCGTTTGTCAATGTCATGTGCCGTTTACCCATATTTTAGCCAAAGCACCCAGAAGGCATTACATGGGAGATGACGAGAGGAACAATTTAGCTAGAGAAATACAATTGGAAAACCTAGGATCACTGACATGAGCAAGAGGCACCACAGGGCCCTTCTTCCCCTGAAAATACCAGGGGGCATTTGCAACGTCATATTCCACTCCTTAACATGCAGCTCTCACACAATTTCTGAGCTCATCTACATTCTGTGGAGGAGTGGCATACACGTTAGCCTTTAAGTACCTTCACAACAAGAAATCCAAAGGTGTAATATCTGGTGAGCAGGCCCACCAAAGGGACGGCCCAAACTGGCCCATTCATTGGTTCCCAAATGTGTTTACCAGGAATTCTGAGTAAGCATTTGTCTTGTGGAGTGGTGCACCATCTTCTTGGTACCAAGTTTGTGCCAAAACTTGAAGATCTGTCCATTCACCAACTGTGTTCTGCAGTAGTGCTAGGTTATTGATGGTCATTCAGATTATCATCGTAAAATTCAGATCCAAAAATTTGGTCACCATAAATCCCATGCCACACATTCGTGGGCCACTGCACCTGATTGTGGCCCTGCAGTAGCCAATGTGGATTCGTTAAAGCCCAGAAGTGTTGGTTTCGTCTATTTACAACTCCATCACGTGAGAATTTGACTTCGTCATTCCATAAGATATGCTGCAAGAATGTAGGCATGTTGCCCATTTATATAAGCATCTGATTACACCAGTCCATTCATCTCTGTGGATCATGGAGGGGTGTAGTCCTTGAACTATCTGTAGACTTTTTTTTTCAGTATCCTCTAAGCAGTGACTTGTGCGGCAATCCACATTCAGTAGCAACGGCTTTGTGCTAGTGCGAGGTTAACTTCAAAGTACGCCAGGACATTCTCATTTTGTACTCCGTGGCTTGGAACAATTTGGCATTTCTGCTGTGAGCAAAACCCATCTGCGGCAATCGTGTAATGACACGGTCATGTGATGTGCTTGTCACTTCTGTGCATTATCTCTGGAAATCATTCCCTGTATGTGTGCACAGCTCAACGTGTTTTCTTGCCACATTCTCCGTACAAAATAACTATCTCAGTTAGCTTATATAATGTGTAGGTTGGGATTCTGTAAGGTATGCAGATATAAAGTACACACCATGAGTGGAACTCTTGTGAGAGACCTATGCAAAGGCGTCATCTTTTCCCTTGAGGCAAATATTTGAGGTAGAGCCTAAGCACGTGTAGATTTTCCAACGTCAATGTCTTGGCCTCCAAGAACCAATGTTGCTTTCCCTCCTTGTATGTATGTTTGTGACCTCTAGGTCATCACTGAGAAAGATTGAACAGATACTTAGCTCGGCTGGAGCCTGTAGCCAGTACCCACCCCGGTAGCGCAGTGGTTAGAGTGCCCGGCTAGTAAACGGGAAGTCCTGGGTTCGAGTCCCAGTCGGGGCAGTTGTCTTTTCTTTCTTTCTCACACTAGTGTATTGTGTATCCTCACAAGGCCAGTCTTTAATGCAGACTGCTTGCTTCGTTCACTATTATATAGTTTCAATCTTCTGTATACCGTATTCCAGGGTCAAAATATTACAAAGTTTTGTCATAATGAGTTTCAGTTGTGTTAGTGACCTGTGTTTATGAGTGCATCTTGTGAAAGGTGTCCATACCAGCAAGGTAAGGACACCTTTCAAAAGGTGATCCATATTACCGTTTACACTGCTTTATTTGATTATTGAATGTGTTCACCATCTATGATAATTCTGTGACAAATTTGTGATAAGTCATTCTCCCTTGAGTTTTACGTGGAAAGTAATTTTATTTCCTACAAGTTTTCTAATAGCTAAACATTCAAAAACTGCACTGGGAAGCAATTACTTGGCAAAACCATATTGGCGATAGTAATGTGGCAGCCATCTTGAATAAGTTGAGGCAATAAGTTACAGGCTGTTAAAGGCACTGTCCAGGAATGGCATTCGGTTGGTCGCCACGGTCACCGGGAAGAGATGGTGTTAGCCTGTTTGCATATTGGTCACACCAACCTTACTCATTGCTTCCTTTTGAGGGTGGTTATTCTTCTTGAATGTCATTTGTATCGCCGGCTTCTCATGGTCCATCACTTTCTTGTTGAATGTCACCATCTTGGTGGTGTTCGTCGCCATTTCAACCTTCTGCGGGACATAGCGTGTCATTCAGGCAGTGATTCTGTCCTTCTGTCCGGGTTTTTTCAATTTTTGAAGGAGGTGCAGATATACGATAAGAACTAGATTTGGGGTTCGGTTAACATCTCTGTAATGTGTGGTGCAGTGGTATCCTGGGCCACTGCACTGTGACTTAACGTTGGCACTAATGACCTAGCTGTTGATGCACAATTAAGCCTCAGTGCCCCATCTTGAATTTTGCAACTTTACGTGCCATAGCCATGTTATAGGCCTTCAAAAAGTTAATTTTATTTCCTACAAGTTTTCTAATAGTAACCAGTTCAATAACTGTACTGGGAAGCCAGATTTTGACAAAAACGTACTTGAGATAGTAATGTAGTGGCCATCTTGAATTTTTGCAATTTTATGTACCATAGCCGTGTTGTATCCCTTCGGAAAGGTAATTTTGTTTCCCAAAAGTTTCCTAATAGCTAACAAGTTGAAAAACTGTACTGGAAAGTCATTATTTGGCAAAAACGTACTCAGATAGTAGTGCGGTAGCCATCTTGGATTTTCGAATGTGGCGCACCTCTTACAGGGAAGCTCGACACCTACTATCTGATTTCATTTTCTACACAATGAAATGAAGCCACTGACAACTACCGCATGCTTGCTTCTTGAAGGAGCACACAGGATGACATCTGCTCCCAGACTGTCATCTGTGAGAACAGATACTTTTCGTTTCCATTCTTTCACTTGCTATGTATATGCTACTTGCAAGTGGTGTGCAATGAAGCATTAAAGTGGCATTATCACCGAATGAAATTCTGCAGAATATCGCAACATCTAGTGGTATCATGAGTATATGAAAATGATGAGTTTTCAACTCTATCAGATTCAGTTTACTCTAGCCTGTGATCAAAAACCCCATACTGTACGGATGCGACACCTGTTGCCAGATCCCTGAAATAAATTTAATTCGTCTCGAAAGAAACCGAAATCGAAACTTTGATCGCGCGAGCAACTCTTAATCCGGAAACACAGTTAAGTGCGGAGCTGTTTCCTTCCTTGACTGAAGCTCGCCCTTGTATCCGACACTTGAATTAGATGTTTCTACAGGCCCGCTGAGATAGTAGCTGCACAGCGCTACTGATTAATTGCTAAGCCAAACTACAAAAAAAAAAATTGTTTCTGTTTATAATTACGACTTTTTTTCTTCTGTGCGAACATGTATCTTCCTTGAGCATATTCTGTAGCCAAATTCGATCTGTGATTGGCGAGAAGTAATTATGTCTTTGAAAATGGGAACAATGTGAACGATTTAAGACCTTCTCGATTGGGGGGGGGGGGGC
>JAHWFP010113777.1:9034-39710 GCA_023313725.1 Lithobius niger
ACATTTATGGTATTCCATTTAATAGCAAATAATAGCCCAAAATCCGCACTCATTTTGATTTGACCCCGAGAAGTCTAACATTTATGGTATTCCATTTAATAGCAAATAATAGCCCAAAATCCGCCATCATTTTTATTTGACCCCGAGTAAGTCTAACATTTATGGTATTCCATTTAAAGCCCTAAGCCAAGGCTAGTGTCGCCCCCAGGCAAGCCTGAGCTGATCATCGCTCAAAGTAATAAATAAAACATCATTAAAGCGGAACCACGACTTTAACCCTTATTCCATCAGCTAGGTTTTGTAAGTACCCCAACCTGTAGCTTGACCCCACGTTACGTTGCCTGCTTGTCCCTTAGCTGTGGCATTGATGTTGAGGAGCAGTTGTACGAACCAAAAATCGCCACACCACATCTCTGTAATCGTGTTGCGAGAATTTTTTTCTTTCTCGCAAAACGAGCACCATGCTCTGCATACACTGAAAGACTACACCTTTCTACTTAGTAATTATATTAATCAAAACTTTACTCGTCACTGAATGATCACCAACAAACAAACCACAGATCTAAACAGTTTAGCTCACTTAGAGGAAGCGGGCTGTTTCCATTCTTGTTACGCCCAAATTAGGATAATGACGTCATCTGCGTGAATTGTCAGACTTCTACAGAAACACGAAGCTGCTTCTCGTCAAGATTTGTAGCGTTTTAGTTTAACTTCGTTTATGAGTAGCATACAAATGAGGTTTAGGCCTACTTAATCAAGGTTCATACTAATATCAGAAAATGAATATCCCTGACTATCCCCGATTTTCCCTGACTTACTTCTTCAAATATCCCTGACCAAAACACTTGTTTTTAAAAATGTTTTACTTACGCAGTCAACTGCAGTGCTGCCACGCCAAAAACACATTTTTTTTTTAACTTTATGACAATTTTAGGGGGTTGGTGGGGGGTAGGGGGTTTGTGCATGGATAATGAAAACGTGGCCTACTATTTTTCATGACTTAAGACCTGTCACAAATCTTGACCCCATACCTAAGGTCCAAAATAATCTGACTCACCCCCCTCAACCCAAAGTGTTTATGACTACTCAGGCTACCTGTGGATGATATTTTAACACACATTTTGCGTCACATTTTCAATGAAAGGAAAGGCTGGAAATTTTGGTCAGCACGGTTCATTCTAAAAAGAATAACTGACTATCCCTGACTTTTCCCAAATTTTCTATTTTTTCCCTGAACGTATTTCATATCCCTGACTATCCCTGATTTTCCAGGTCGGTATGAACCCTGTTAATACGAAATACCACCGCTGAAATAAACGAAATTACAGGTAGGGTAACAAAATGCGATGGGGGTCAGTATCGCTAAGCCAAATGTGAAAACATCGGTAACATCGTAAAACAAACGTTGTAAATCGAAAATAGAAATTTCTTAGGAGAATCGATTTGCGGAACGAAAAAAATATTCTCACACCGAAAGCCACTTGTGTGTTTATTAAATCGATAATTTGTGTGTTCTTGCACTCAACTCCTTTCCAGCAAATTTCCCTCGAGCTTCGGCCTCGGGAAATTAAAACATGGAAAGGAGTTTCGTGCGGGGAAAGAAATGTCGCATAACTAGAAAATCGCATAAAATTGTAAGAAAGTATACAGTATAACAATAACTACGTTTACATGGCCACAAGAAAGTGCATTCTAGCGATGCGCTTTGGAATGCACATCAAAAAACGGCACCTGTTTACAAGACGAAAGATCACGATTAGGGCCAATCCGCTAAGGAATGTGATTCGGCCAGTGTGATCGGAAAACCCTTCCTTCCTGCCCTTCCATTGGAGAACAGTGAGCAAGTCCCAAGCTGCCCTATCACATGCATGTAGTAAACTCGGTCAGCTTAGACCCAAGTAACCAAATGTAATCAATACTTAGTGGTCTTCCTACTCGTGTACACTTGTTTTCAATTTATTTACCTAAAATTCGAATGGCACCAGCACAAATTACATGGGCACCATAACTGTGTCCGCCATCTTTGCCAGGCAGGCGTTTTTCAACGGCTCAATGTGATTGCAAGTGTTTACATGCACAAAGACGATGCGATACAGATTCTGAAACCACCTCCGTGAAGCGCATTGGGAGAAAGCGCCACGAACGGAGAAAAAGCCACGAACGGGTGTTTATAAGACCAACGGAGGCGACAAGGACGCGATGCGCATCCCTCTGACGCACTTCGAAGTGGTCATGTAAACGTAGTGATTATAACGGAAAATCGTCTAACACGAAATTCGTTCAATGGGAAATCGTCTAACGTTCTAGCCTCTCTCATGCTGCCACGCTCGCTGCGGCTATCCATACAACATCACAAACTACAGGCACAATTATTGTCCAGTTAGACGATTATCCATTATACGATGATTCTCTTTAGCTTATTGTCCAGATTTTTTTATTTAGGCATATATTAGACAATCCCATTAAACGATTTTCAGTTCAACTTACATCCGACGCCCCTTTTGTGCTAAAACACATAAATTATCAATTCAATAAAAACACTCGGGGTATAATAGCCGGGTATAATTCGTGACACAGTGTTCATTTGGAAATATTGTAGCATTTCGGAATCACAGTTAAGTTACCGTTTTGTTCAAAGCAGGGCTCCGCTAAAATTAGGCCATTATTTATGCTTTTTAAAATTGAAAACACTATAACTCAGTTCTAATGTTCCTATGATAATACCAATGTCGACATTAAGTTATTCTGCGTCGCAAACTTGAAAGTGGAATCTTGACCCTTGTCGAGTGTTTTTGATTTCCTTCATACCAACTGTGGACTATACAATAACTCAACAATAAAGTGGCCTAAAAATGACTTATGAAACGTTCACTCTTTGAGGGTGTAAAAAGCAATGAACACAAGACAATGAGCCATTCAAAAGAAACTTCTGAAAACAGGACATTTACATAATTTACCCCCAATATTGCTGGCTAGACAAATTAGTTCAAACACTGGAATATTTCTATCCCATTGAATTACGGGGTAGGAAAACTGAACTGAAATTAGCTTTTACTGAAAAATCCAACGAAGCTATACTATAAGTTATCAGGATTCGTACCTTGGCTCGAATTCTACTGGGCAGGACGTGTGTTTCAAGCAGAAAAGGCGTTTAAGTTTAGGTTCGGAGAGAAACATTAATTAAACACTGCCGGCACAATACTTTTTACTGATCAAGTCTGGACATGTAAAAATTCAACCAAGTCCGTTACCATCGAAGCTTTGGTCCGCTAGTGACAACGGAGCGGGAGAACGATCTCCGGCGCTGGCCTGGCAGGTACAACTCCGGTGCTGGGGTGAATACGCAACACTTTTCACAAAAACCATGCGTTTTGCTAGGACAAAATTGAGAATAAATTGAGAAAAAAGTTGACTCTCTCTTCACTTTGGTGTTGCAGTTTTTATAGGTCATTTTTATGAATACATACAGGGGCAAAACTTTCTTATAGGTTTGCTATACCAGACCTGCTACATTCACCGGTATGACACACAGACAGCTTACACACAGATAAACGCAAGGTAAAACTAGACATACACCGCTAACAATTATGCGGTGCCTTCCCTAAGTTAATATCACGGAATTAGTAAAGATTATTCAATTGTAACGATCGGGAAATAAACCAGCAAAACTGTAAGCTTGCCTTACAAAGTTCGTACTAATAACAGAACATTAATATCCCAGACTATCCCTGATATTCCCTGACTTACTCCTTCAAATATCCCTTACCAAAACACTTGTTTTTAAAAATGTTTTACTTACGCAGTCAACTGCAGTGCTCCCATGCCAAAAGCACAATTTTTTTTTTAACTTTGTGACAATTTTAGAAGGTTGGTGGGGGGTAGGGGGTTTGTGCATGGATAATGAAAACGTGGCCTAGTATTTTTCATGACTTTAAGACCTGTCACAAATCTTGACCCCATACCTAAGGTCCAAATAGTCTGAATCACCCCCTCAACCCAAAGTGTTTCTTGTGACTACTCAGGCTACCTGTGGATGATATTTTATAACCAAATGATTTTCCAACATTTGAAAATGCGTCACATTTTCAATTAAAAGAAAAAGCTGGAAATTTTGGTCAGCACGGTTCATTCTAAAAAAATAACTGAATATCCCAGACTATCACTGACTTTTCCAAAATTTTCCATTTTTTCCCTGACCGTATTTCATATCCCTGATTTTCCCCGACTTTCCAGGTCGGTATGAACCCTGCCTTAGGATGTCCAAAACGTTGCCCACTTGTTTAGGGATAAAAACAGTCCGTTACCCGTATTTTAAACTTTTTAACACTAAATGCTATAATCATGCGGTTTCTTCTTCACTATTTAAGTCCCATGTTCTTTGTGAACAGTACTGGTCTGATTCCCGAGTCACAAACTACTGCAGTACAGAGTTGGAAATAATCATGATTATTTAAAAATAACCGAATTAATCGGATTATTTTGATTTTAGCCAAGATTATTTCGATTATAATCAGATGTTACAACACCAATTATGACACAGTTTAAGTTGCTGGAGTTGGCTCTATATTTCTTGCTTGGCATTGCCAAAATGCCATTACCTATTATAAAATATAGATCTCTTTAAGTATTAAAAATTTTAAAACGGGATTACCATGTATAAATTTCAATGTTAACATGCACACCGCAAAGCTACCAGTAATAATACTCAGTCAAGACTGTGTCTGTGTTGTGGCACAATGGCACATTCCTCACACATAAACTGATTGTGATTAAATGATCACAGCCACATCAGCTGCAGTTGCTAGTTGCCTTCTTGAAGTACATAAGTTGCAAAGTCCTTTAGTTTTTTTTACTGGATATAAGGATTTGAATGTTGCCTTTAATTTCCTACGTTGGCTGTTCCTAATCGGTTGCGTATTTTTGAATGGATCAGGCCAAGAAAAAGTAGAAGACACACAATCCTGACTGGAAGATTCAAGAGCAGTGTATTTTATTTTGGGCTGTTTAAATTCTTTTGTACTTGTTCAGCAGTTTTGTGTCAGCCTTGATTACAATCGGGTGAACTTCAATTTTAATCAAGTCATTATAATCGTAACAGCCCTGCTGCAGAAATGGTGAATCAGATTCTTTTTATATTGGGGCTTCTTTCTACGTCACTCTGGCGTCAGTATAAGGAGTTCGGGGAAAAGGTTTTGCTTCCCGCAATTTGAGCGCCCTTCACGAGAAGCCGAAAGGTGTTCAACAGAAACCAAAAGAAACTCGGGGAGAGCTGTTGAGTGTTTGGAATGGGGTTAGACACCAGACAACAATCCTCCCTGTATTTCAGGTGTGGGTTAGAACCACGTAGTGAGGTGTGCCTAAGACCGGCTAAGTAACGCAATTTTGTATCTCTATAATCTGTCTAACCTATATCACATTCACGAAAAAAAAAAAACGATTTTCCCAAGTTTCCTGTGACTCCCAAATATGTGGAATCCAAGTAGACTTACTGACAGCAAATAAGAGTCCCTAAAACAAGGACGTTGAGTCTCCCGTGATGCCAAATGAAACCCGCTACACAAATGCACTAGCACTATACACCTCCACAAGCTTTAAAGCTTTCAAATATATAAAAAAAAAACAGATACAACATCGAAATGCTTTCCCACAGCATGAGTGCGAAACACTGAAAGGGGAAAAGCTTGTAGTTTCCAATACAGTGTACCCCACTAAACAAAGTTGAAGGGTCAATGTTGCACAGATGCCGTCCATCGCAAACCAATAAACCACAAAGCTCACAAGTCGCACGCCCCCGGCATTTTCCGGATAAAGTAAACCCCAAGTGGGAATCGAACTTTGGTCTTTTGGACTTATTAATGGCTGGTGAACTGGATGCAATACCACCACAGGTACATCACTAAATGCAATAACCCCGTGTCACATGGTAATGCCTTCTACTCATATAAATGTGTGAAATTATGGGCAGCTAAAAAGTCAACTACGCAGCAGCCAAAATACCATGCATACGAATATACTATGCGTATCAGAGGTATATGTATTAGGTATATGGATAAAGGGTAAAAAAGAACGTTGGTTCTCGGGTCTTTCTCGTAAGAAATCTGTGCGGGCGGGTGGAATTTTATTTTTGATTTGCCGGCCCAATTTTTCCTTATATTTTGGAGATTTATTTTTTAGTTTGGGTAAAATAAAGAACACTGCCTCATAATTCTCCTTACCACGTGTCCACACAATTATTTACTAACAAGAATGGTCATTTTATATTTTTGTGCCTCACTAAGAATCATTTTTGATCTGTAGCTGCAATTTTTGCTGCGTCGCTTCTTTTTATTTCTTGTCAAAAAAATCAGTGTCAGCGGAGCCTGAGAACCAACTTTTCTTTTTTTAATATATATATATATAACGTGTGCGAATATATATTATATAGTCCGCAGCAAGGACAAATGCAGTTCGGGAAAAAATTCAGGAAGATATTCATAAGCAAGGGAACAGGCCAACCGCGCAGGAATATGAACAAAAAACGGAAATACTTCGTAAAAAGGCTCTCATCTCCGTGTATTTATGTTGATTGCTGTTCTAGTATAGTCCAGAATTGAATCGGTTCTCATACACAAGCTTTAAATTATTTCAGATAACATAAAATCTCCAATAGTATAGTAAAAAAGGAAAAAATAACAACACAAGTTTATTTACTACATTAATACGCTTATGGCAGGCAGCAGACACACGGAGGCCTATGTCTTAACGGACAAGTATTGTAGCTGGCAGAGGGGTAAGAGGAATGACCCTTAAGACAGAGCGACCATTGGAAGCCACATACCCCTTCCACAATAAGGAAAATTTTCCGGACCCGCCCCGGACCTTTCCACACTGGATTCCGAGTTGGGTCCGGACCTGGACCCGACCCCGACTTTCAAGTCCTGATCGAAGTTGGGACTTGAAACGTCGACTCCGAACCCATGTTTCAGTGTGGAAAGGGTCGGAGTGCGGGCCCGCACTTTTAGGAAACATTTTTACTCTTGTACCCATTCTACACTGGGGGAAAAATCTGGACCCACCCGGGCCCACGCCGGACCCGACGCCGACTTTCAAGTCCTGCTCGGGGTCGGGACTTGAGGCACTAGCCCCGACCCCGTGTTTCAGGGTGGAAAGGGTCGGAGCGTGGGCCCGCGCTTTAGGGAAACGTTTTGACTCTTGGAGTGCTGATAAGCAATAGCGAGATAGAGGGAAAGCAGGAGAATGGGAGAGGGAGAGGAGAAATCTACGATGATGGCGCCGAAAATGTTGAAGCGAGAGAAAGATTAACTAAAATCCGGACCTTGGACGCGATGTCGGAGTTCAGTGTGGAAAGGAGTAGGAAGGAAGAATGTCTGGTTTTGCCAGTGGGCACAAGCCGGGGCCTGGACCCCGAACACCGCGTTCGGGGTCCAGCGTGGAAGCGGCTATGGAGCGCTCATAAACAATAGCAAAATAAAGGGAAAGCAGGAGAAGGGGACGGGAAAGGGAGGGGAGAAAGACACAGCGATAGTGCCGAAAATTTTATAGCGAAAGAAAGATTAAGTAACCCTGACATTGGACGCGATGTCGGGGTTTAGTTTGGAAAGGGGTAAAGGAAGGGAGGGAGTCGGGTTTTAACTGGTGGATACAAGTCGGGGCTCAAACACCAATCGCGGTGTTCGGGGTCCAGTTTGGAAGCCGTAATCAGTGCCACAATTAGGGGTGGTGCAAATGGTGCAAGACACCCAGGTCCAGGAGGCAAGGGGCAAAAAAGTCACAAGTTAGGGGCCCAATAAGAAACAAAATTCACTATTGTTTGGTCGAAGTTGAGAGTCACTTTGCCTCAAAGTTTACTTGTTAAGGAAGGGCCCACATTATCTCCTTTCACCCCTCCTTGAAAAAAGTAGTCGCGGCCCTGACGTAATAGAGGGGTTGGGTTGGGTCAAGACAAAGACAGATAACTAACTATACTTGCGAGATTCACTAAAACGTCATAGTCTATAAAACCTGCTTAGCCTGCCGTGCTAGTGACAAATACAGGGTGGTCCACAAAAAACTGACGACCCAAGAATTTTTAAGTCTAACTTTTGTAGTTAGCACCCCTCAAAACCAGGAGAGGACAGAAATCTTCCCGTTTCATTAAATTTGATTTCCTTCCACTTCTGGTTCTGAGGGGTGCTAACTGGGAAAGTTGGATTTAAAAAATCATGGGTCGTCAGTTTTTTGTGGGCCACCCTGTATTAGCATTTATGCGCAACTATCAACTCAACTGCGTACTGTTACGGTACAGCGAAACGGTGCTTTTTTCGTCAACCTACGAAAGAAAGTAACGGTGGTGAATCGCTTCCATTAACATTTTACTTCTTTGCAACCTCCGTGGTCGATGGTCACAGACTTTAAAAGCATTTTCGAAAGACTAAGAAATCCAGCTCTCTCGGTAACTCGAAGCTAAACTGAATTCCTTGTTGTCTGTAATGACGACGCAGAGGAAGAAACAGCGAAGTAAAACCGAAGTCCCACGAGTAACCCTTTGAAATGTGAACTTAAAAATAATTGATGAAGCCCTAACTTTGGGGCCAGAACAACATCAGAGGAGCCGTTTTAAAACTGACGTTCTCACCATAACCCCAAATAAAATCCGGTTTAATTAATAACGCCACAACAAACACTGAATACGTTAATTCCATGGTAAACAATGAACTACATCAGTTGTCATGATGGATGAGCGGCGGCAGAATTAAGTCGATAGTATATTAACCCGCTTTGAGCAGATTTCTTACACTTCAGCAGGGGAGAAGAATATATACGTAGTGCCACTCTTTCTCCGACAGTAGTAAACATTTGGACGAGAGAAGTACCTGCTTTCAGCGATTTACTGCCCGAGGGCGCTGTCGTCAAGTAACAGGAAGCGCAAAGCATCATGGGGATCAAAACTATTAAGGGTCTCTAGAATAAATTAATCACGATAAAAATACAAAATTAATCACTTAAAATTTATAATAATTCAGGTTAGGCCATTAAAATAATTTTAAGAAAGACCAGAACTGGGTGAGCCAGTGTTATATAATCCAACATTCAAGTTTAAAACGGGTTGTCGTTACGAGTGGAGCTAAGTATAACACATGGTTTTGTGTTCCGAGAACGTCCGAGAAGCATTGCTTATCGGCTGATCAGGTTGAAGCTTCTTCCGTGGTTTACGCTTAGCGTAACGAACGGTATACAGTCTGAATCGAAGAGAGAATAAGTTCAACTTCGGATATTGCCCACGCACGAGTATTTAGTCAATTTCCGCATGTATCGTCGCTATTACCATGGCAACGATGCCGTCATTTTTTATTTGAAGTTTCGCCTCTTACGAGAACCTGACAAGTGCTGCCTTCTGTGGCGTTGGTCGAAGCAGGCCTTAATTTCAACACGTTTTCAGAAAAGTGTCACTACTACTAACCTACCCAGCACTTCAGAATCAAATTTCGAATCAACAAAAATATGATTCGAATTAGTTTGCTAGCCCTCGTTTTAAGCGTTAGTTTCCCAACCATTTGCCAGAACAAGCCATTATGGCGGATTTGTGCTTAAGACAACACATGCCATGCTGCCACCAGCCGAACAAGGCACACAAACTCCCCTTAAAACTTAGTGCACACTTCCTATGTTTACTTGAGGTGCATTTGAAGAAATAGTTACCCAAACACGTTTGCCACCTGGTGTTGGAATGTTGCCAAGTTGGAATTAGACTCGCACTATGATCGAGGGTACATGGAAGTTTCGTATGTCGCTTTACCTTACGTTGCTTTAATTTACGTTGACTTAAACTCGCGTTGCTTTAGGAGAGCAGTGGTTACACGGGCATTCAAGTTGGTGAGAGTTAAAAAGACAACAGATACACGGTAGTTTCTGCTAAGTCGATGAAGCCTCACGTTTATCTAATCACCCATCAACCAAACCCCTCTCTACTCCCATGTCCCCATTCAACTAGCTGGGCTTTCAACTTCGTTGTAAGGAAGTGACAGGTTCCGCCCTAGCTTCGTGACGGTTATGCGTACTCGTTGCAACCAACCAAAGAAAGCAGTCCTTAGAGAGATGTAGAAAATGGGTTTTAGATGGGTACACGTAGGTTATAAAGTGCTTCAACTCCTTCTGTTGACGTAACGAGGTGGTTTGAGATAAAGCGACTTGAAAGTGGTTTTAGTTGTTACACGGACGTTCTTAAAGCGCTCTAAGCACTACATCGATGTAGGTTAAGTCGACTTAAGATAAAGCGACATAAGAAACCTCGACCTATGTTCCGAGCTCCCACGGAAGTGATGTAAACCGAAGTGGGTTGGACCTACATATGAATGTTGAATGGTTTAACTCTGATATGATCCACTTCACTTTGGATTTATCCACCCCATTTTCACCTACTTTCCCACAGTTTTGCGCTCAAAACATAGTACACGAATGGTTACTGGAAAGGGGACCAATGCAAAGTTCTGACATGTCAGCCAAGGTAATGCGTAAAGTAACCAGGTTGTTTTTAACAACCACAGGATCTACCTCGGCCGTGGATTTATTTTGCCTTTACCCTTAATAAACTTCTTTCCGTTTCTAGCAATTCTGACAGCGGCTTATCTGTATGAGAATTAGTTAGCTGCGCATGGCTTGTGACCAAAGACATTACCATAAATCGTGTATTAAAATCCCAATTGAAGCTAAAGCCCACCCCCTAAAATGCCGTAAAGTAATAATCATTAAATAGTGGAGTTAAAGCCCACCCCTCAAATTGTCGATTTCTACGAAAAACTACCTAAAAGTTATACGATGTGAATAAAGATAGTACTGCTTGGTATGTTTGCTGACCCCTTTTCCCTTCGTGTAGTAATAGTGGATTCTTCCTTTAGCTCCTTGCACCTGCACAAGGCCTGGGCATCTCTCACCTAAGCCTCCTCCCTTCTTCACAGAAAAGGATATCAACATTCGTTTTTTTCAGAGATCGTTCAAAAGAATTTTCAGTAATAGATGTCCAGAAAGGTTACAAAATAGATAATGCTTGATTTAAAGCCCACCCCTTTATTTTTGGCAAATTAACTGCATAAGCCCATGGGCGTTTAACCCAGGATTTGCGGTAATAATAATAATGTAGGTCCGCTTGTGACCTACACACATCACTGCAGCTCTTACTGTCTATAAATAACATACACATTTGCATACGAAAAGCAATCAGTCAGAGCCATTTTAACAATTAAAAAAGTAAAGAATTTGCCAAATAGCACACAACAGTAATTAATACACGGTTATCCTTAATCGGGACAGGAACCACATTTATATACATGGCTGACTGACGTTTGTTCCTTGCAATAAAACAAGGTCGTTAACATATACCTAACAAAAACTAAAATTAATACTTGCAGCAACCTATCTCCTTTGCACAGGAAGATCCAAGTTTAAAATTTCTGCAAGGTAAAGTATAAATCTTTCTTAAACAAACTTACGCCATTAATTAGTTTGCCTTTTCATCTTTATTGTGAAAAGCTCTGCTGAGCTAATGGGTAATGCGTAAATGTGTTTGCAAGAGTTAGGAGAAAACCTTTCATATATTACAATTTTTGCAATTTTTAGACTTGGGGTAAGTGCGGAAGACTGCATTTGTGTTACGAACTTGATGGGCATTAGTGAAAAGTTCAAATATGCGAGATGTGAACTGAACTGCAGCACATCAAATCTAAGCATGGTATCTTAAGTGGTTAACTCCAGAAGCAGAACTTTCTGCAACTATCTGCGACACCAACTGTCAGAAAAAAATTGTCTGCAGCTAATCTGGTTTTTCCCCCCCATAGTAGTTACCCACATGTTTATTGGCTTTTACTGAATAACTTTTCAGTGCTTTATCCTATTGATCTGGCTATTCCACAAATGGAAAGGTCTCGTCGAGACGATTAAAATGGTGTGTAGGAATGTCAAAATCAGTTAGTAAAAAAACTGAAAAAACGGCAGAAATATAGCCAATATTTGTCCACGGCGGCCTTCAACTGTCCGTGATGTATCGTTGCACGTCGCACAGATTCTGCTACGGGGTTTAACTATTAACAAGCTGGCCCGTCTAAAGACGGGTCAAAGGTCGCACCATCCATAGAAGGATACATTTAGATATACCTACACGACATTTTGTTCCCCGATTATGTCTTATCCATCCCAGTTTTGCCCCTTCCCCAAAAGCATCCCTAAACGTAATGCATGTACTTTTAAGTAAACAACTTAACTCCGATGAATTTTAGGTTATCATTTGGTTTGAACTTTTTTTAACAAAAGGGCACCAGTTATGATGGGTTAAATTTGTTTAGTGAGGTAACAATGGTTTACCAAGTGACAAGCACAAAACAATGATAGTGCATGCAGCGATTGTTGCGCTGACACTCTGAAACAATTCAACTCGGCACTGGAGGTCCACATCTACGAAATAAATAAGGCTTCTCATCGCATCAGCTTGGACGATCAGGCTGCCATTTTGGAGGCCCACTGGCTTCGAAATTAGCAACACGTTATTTGGTTAAAAATTGTACGCTTTTAAATGAAACACCAATTCTTTCATTTTGCTTATCAAAATTAACAGAGACAAAACCTTTAGCCAGCCAGCAATGCCACATTCCGAGCAATCAGACACAGTTTGCACTCCAGCAATTGTCAAACGACGCGTACCGACTTTCTTATGATCTATGAAGTTGAGTATTAACATATTTTAACTTTTAATTTCAGATCTTCCATAATAAATTCCTGTATTCTCACCAACTTATTTTCAGTTAATTCGTAATATTGCATTACAAAAATGCTGTATATTTTGCGTGGTTTTATTAATATGTACGTTGCATGTTTGAGTAAGTGAAGACAGTCAAAGTAAGTCTACTTTTCTGCATGTATTTTAAACAATGCCAACTGCTGATGGAAATTTCTTTGCTTATTCTAACATGATAGCGATGATGTGCTACCGTAATGATACAGACAGAACAAGATACGTAATGAAGTTGCTTGCTTACGGTACACAAACTTGGTAAAAATAATAAGTTGCCCGTCCACAAAACTTTTTTTCCGCTTCTATGGCTCTGATGAATTTACTGCGTTCTGATTGTAGATTTGGAAGGTACTGATGGCTGAGCAACAAATAGCACCCGAGCTGAGGTTAGCAGAGTTTGGATTGGTGGGTTTGCGTGTCAGAAACCTGGCTACATGCTTGTTTTTTTGGCCCATTTCGATATCCTTGAAAATGCGAAAAGGACAACTGAAATCCTTGCATTGAAAATATTGCAGTCTTGGAAATGATGTTGACCTTTACTTTTGGGCTCGTTTCGACAGCACTGGAAAAAGGGCAACTGAAATCCACTGCACTGAAAATATTGCCTTCTTACTTAGAAATGTTGAGAAGGCTTTAATATTTTTTACCCATTTTGACATAACCGCAAATGCAAAAAAAGGACTAGAAACCTTGGTATCGTTATTTATTTGTTGCCTGATTTTAAATCCTTGAAAATCTACTGCACTGAAAATACTGCAATCTTAAATCGCATATCATACAATTTAACAAAAAAAAAAACCAATAAATACGTAAAAGTTGCTGTTATAGGATCTACTGCAGTTACTTTTGGGCCCATTTTATTAATTACCGGCGTCAACCAATCCCTGCAAACAACGGTAGTTAGAGCTTAATTAAGGACGGGTGTGCCCGAATGCGCCCGCTGTATAATCTTTGTTTACAGCTCTTCTACAAGTCCTATCGAAAACTTCCAGCCAATTACAGTAAAATTTAAACTGGGATATGAAAGCCAGACCATTAAGGATAAAAATGACACGGGTTTCATTCCCTTTAACTGGGTGAGAAGCTGCGATTTTTTTTCTACAAGTCAGTTATAAGTTCTTAGCGCGCACGCAGTCCTTAAAGGGTTAACATAGTTCCACACTGAAGTGAAGGGATGGAATAAAAAACGACCACGGCGCTAACGTAATCCGGATGAATGCAGGTTGGGGATCGAACAAAAAACAAAAAAGGGAGGGGGAGCGAACGCTTCTTTTTGTTTCGCAATCCTCTTTTTATTCCAACAATCCCATCAACTCGGCGCCAACAACACACCAAACACAAACAACATTCTCACCTCAGATTCAATTTAAGACTACATGCATACAAATCGGGAAAAAAGTGGGGAAGAACCTTTTAGTGTCATTGAAAAGTGTGAAAGCAAGACGCCCGAAACCACCCCCCCCCCCCCCCCCAAAAAAAAAAAATCGTGCAGAACATGCGCTTAAAATAATACAGAGGAGAGAGTGAGGAGCAGTCTATCCCCTACCTCCCTCACACTTCAACTTTAAGAACAACAACAGACAGTGAAAAACGATTGTGTTCAACATTGAGGACAAAAGTAACGTTCCCAAAAACGAAAAGCGAAAGAAGGGAAACAAAGAGGACTAATGGACGAATCAAACTGAAACGGGTGTCGTGCGGTTTGTCATCTTCATGTCCTCTCAAAGATAAGCCTATTTTTTTCCTTTTTTTCTCTCTATATACTCACAGAAATGAGATAAAGGTTGCTGTCTGCGAGACGGTATTCTTACCACGACAAAAGGCAATGTTTTGCAAAGAGAAACTTACAAATCAACAAGATAAACCGATTCCTGGCGTCAATGATGAATGGCAAAAACATGCGATAGATTAACTCTCGCATTCACGGTCTGATGCCATTGGACCTGCTTTTCTTCGACCGCAGTGAAAATAATTTTACTCGGGGCCATTCTTTTAAACTTGGAAGCACTAAGTGTAACCTAGACTGTCGCAAGTACTTTTTTGCAAATCGGGTGGTGGCGCCTTGGAACTCCCTCCCCAAGGCTGTTGTTTTGGCTACGTCACTGGGTGTGTTTCGTGGATTGCTAAACAAAACCGATTTGTCCACCTACCTTAAGCGTCCATATCTCTGATGCAGCCATTAACGTCTTACAAGGACCAGTGTTAGTGGTAACGTATGTAACCCTTCCGTCCTCCTTGCCCCTATATACTGGGTGCAGAATGCTTTGTTTATTTATTTCCGCAGTAGCCAAATGGCAGCAGCTACAAGATGGAACAAAAAAGTTAGTCTCCAGCGACACCTCGAGCAAAGCGAGTCGCAACAGCCCAGTGATCCGCGTCCTCGTCTCAAAACCAAGCGAATGCCAGTTCGAATCCCGCGACTGACCAAACTGGACTTTAAAAAAAAAAACATCAGAATTAATTCGGGCATGAAAGAGTTATGAGCACTAGACTAAGAAGTAAAAGAGTCGCGCGTTTATTCTTCCAAGCAAGGTTGGGGGTTTATATTCTAAAAATCGCTTTTTAGTAGGTCAAGTCCTAATCACCTTGTGTACAACAGCATGGAAGCAGGGCGCAGTACCTCCTCCCCACCACACAAGGATAACGGAAGCATAATAAGACCCAAGAATTTTTTAGTACTTCATTTTCCGAATTACTTTTATCCCTAACATGAAAAAGCAAGCACATGTGACATCATAATAATTTTGACAAAGACAAGAAATACAAGCCACTTTGACTTTGTCATCTTCCCTCCCCCCTCTCTCCCCCTTCTTTCCAGCAAGTATCCAGATGTGGGGAGCGGTTGCTCTTGAACTGTTTTGATAATCTGGACAGAGGGGCTGATTATCAAAACTCATGTCGTGACCCAGAGGTAGACCTTGACAGACGGTCTCCTCACCCTGATATGCGGGTCCCCTCACCCTAACATAGGACCCAGAAGAAGGGGCCATTGGCTAAGGTTAAGATTTCGTGAATGTGACCAACAAGAAGCAATATTGTGGAACTGTCGGTGTCGTCACGAAGAAGTATAACTACAGCTAAAGCAAGAGAGAGAAATAAACCCTTTTCTTAACCCTTATAGTGCTGGTGACGAGTGGCCAACAATGGAGAAACGACAACAATACTAGGTTCCCTTAACAAGCCGACTCTCGAGACGGCCGTGGCCGAGTTGGTAGAGGCGTGTGCCTGAAGTTAAAGAGCTCCTTCAAGTTGCTAGTTCGAGTCCGTCCAGGTTACCCCTACTTTTGTGGAGATAGAAAATTAATTCAGCAGTCAGAAGGTTAATAGTAAAATTGCTACAAAGCAACAGTAGAAGTCATCAACAGCGGACAGTATGAAAAAAAAATTGTTTTGCATAAGAAGTGCATGGTTGGGGCCCCCTTTTTGGCCCCTGCTTTGGTGGGTCCTGAGGCGACTGCCTTCTGGGTAATAATCCACTGGGGCGAGGCGTTTGCGAAAATATGAATTCATTATTGGGCTGTAAAAATTTCGAGTTAAATGTCTAGAAAATATTTCTACTACAGCCCTGGCGTCACGTTCTGTTCAGTTGACTCAATTGATTTTGCAAGAAAAACCAAGGCTCCTTTCTTTCCCAGAATGCATAGGTCATAGAACGACGGGAATTCTGTTCCTAGAGCTGAATTTCTGTACGTCTGAAGTAATGTGGCGGCGATCAAAAGCTCAACTTTGCCACAACAATATTTAACTGAAATTGAGTGAAATGCAATACATAAATACACGCTACTATGCCTATTAGTAGCACAAAGACTCGTAAAAGTTTGATCAGCAAGGCAATAATCCACTCAACGCAAAATGGTGGCCATGTAAGTGATTGGACCATATCCAATTGTTAGGGGTCCTTCTGACAACATCTGGTGAACAACAACGGTGCTTGTTCCGACTACAAACGGCCTGCCGCTGGAGCGAATCAATCCCGTAGCAAACAGCAACACAAATCCCTCGCACTGACTACTAGAAGCTGAAAGATAATTCGTGGCAGCAGCCAATCAAAACTTTCGGACATCCACATTAGTTACTACGTGGGAAATCCTGATTGAAGGGACCCTGTAGCAGCCAGAGTGCCTGTCCTGGATAACATCAAGGCCTCTATTTTCGTCGTCGTGAGAACTACTTACACGTTGGGATTTAGTGCACGCCTCGAACTAGGTTTCAAGTTCCCTAATCATAAATCAAACTCGGTGTGCACATAGTTGGACAAACCCTCTGGACATCCACAAAGTTTCAGAGTTACAGCCCTAGTAGAAGGGGAGTTAGGTGTTGCGTACAGGTATGTGCTATCCTTGGTCACTGCTCAGCTGGTTAAGGAAGAAGACAGTTTAGTTCGGACTCGTGCAGCAAAATTTTTTATTTTGAAAGGTCGCCAGTTCAAGTCGAAAACGAGTACTATCGGGGGCAAACTCGGAATAGCAGGAGATTCTTGAAGGATTCAGGTAGAAATCTAGGTTTTATTATTGTTTGTGTGTGTGTGTGTAGCCATACCTACTTTTTAGAGATTAGATATTTAAAGGGGATTGTAGCCTAGTTTTCAGAGGGAGATAGTATAAGGTTTAAGATTGTATTTATACTTTAAAGTTTGCTTGAATGCGTTGCTTACGAACTCATGCTGGAATGCGTCGAAACGAATTTGAATTTTGCTTAAATACTTTAAAATTAATTTATAGATCTTTTAAATGTGTTGTTGTAAATTCATGCTTAAATGCAGTAAATGAATTTAATTGTTTACAACATGGAAGTGCCTTCCTTCCATACAAGTATTGGGTGGCACTAGTATTGTGATGCAAGAGGTGGAATTCTTGGACCGTCGTAAGAAAAATTATTGCAAAAAGCATTTGCCAAGAATATTTTCATTAATCAAGAACGAAAGTTATAGGTTCAAAGGCGACCAGATACTGCCCTAGTTCTAATCATAAATGATCCTGGTATGAGGAAGCCTTGGGGTTCCACGGTTACTCCAAACCATAGATTAAAAAGGACACGACATGTGGGAGCAACACTGCCTTCACCCACTTTAACATGGACGAGTGCATCAAAAGATAACTCGGTAGAACATTGGGAACAGGTATTAATGACTTCGTCCTAAAAAGTAAGACTTCACGGTTCAACTGCGTCTTTTCTAGAGTATTACCAGTACAAGCAAAAGGCACCATGGGCTGAGGAAGTGCCACACTATGAACTAGGGAAGGGATAGTGGAATACCCTAAAGAATATCACAAGATGTGCAAGATGATACTGAAAGTCTGGAAAACAAATTTGCGATTGGGCATACAGTGAGCCAGCGTAATTGTGAAGTTGCGTGAAGGGTTGTGCCTCTAGTTGTGTGTGTGCATCACCCAGTCCAGTAGGTCGGCTTGGATGGCATCAAGGGTCAGGGCTCTTTACTCTCTGAGCAGTGCTTCTATGTCATTAACAGTGAAGGCCTTGATATACCTAGGAGCAGCCAAACGCATGCGTAAGCACTGAACGCCAGTAGCCAAAATGTCGCACGACATCATAACTTAGGGCGCGTCTATTCAACGACTCGCCTTTGCATCCTCGCAGCTAGAACCTACAAATTATCTAAAATTCCAACATGGCGGCTGCTTTAGCTCTGCCAGCTCGCAACGAAACGACACAATAATTGAGTTTAGAAGCGATTGGGAAAATTGTTTCGTAAGGAGCAATTCTTTATCTTATTGTAGCGAATTATAAGAATTCAAGCATTTGCTCAAACAATGTCGGATTTAGCTATCCAGGTAGCCTTGTTACCATGGCAACGGCACCATTTCCATCGGAGTTAAATTCTAGCTGCGATAATGCAAAGACGAATCGTTGCGTAAACGCGCCCTTAGGAGGTCTTCAGAAAAGCCAATAGCGATACTCATGAGGGCATCAAGCTTGTATATTTGATAATAGTGGTTCTGGTTGCCAAAATCATTACAAAGTCGCTCCCAAACAGGTCTGGATAAGGGTACCATCTGGAATTGCATGAAAAGTTGGAGCCATGGTGCCCATAAGCATTAACCAGCACTTATTGTTCTGTTGTTGCAGAATTTCAAGGCGCGGCAACTGCTGGATCAAGGGGTCTCCGTTTTAAATGGGAGTAATCCACTTTTTCTCACCAGCTAGGCACTAAAACTGCGGTTGCCAAAAATGGTAATTTTCTCCTCCTGTAAATGTGACGATACCCTTGTAGGTTTTTAAGGTAGAGCCTATGGTCGAAGGTAGGTGGGCCTGCCTGTAAAGCCCAAGGATCCATCATCTTTGCTTACTCTTCTCTACTTTCTCAATTCTCCAAATGTTGGGGGTGGAAAGATGAAAATGCGGCAAGAAATTGCTAGTTCGGTAAAACGCCGCTGAAGTGGGGACCAAACACTTTTCATCCACGATTTGGTGACGAGGCTAAACTGCTACCAAAAGTATCAGGGTGTGTGCATCGGCTGCTATCAAAGCGGCAGATGATCGCTAGCTCCCTTCCACACGAGTCGTGAAAGGTCCGAACCAAGGGCCTCTTGGGTTTGAGCATCAAATTTGAACACACAAGGCCCAACCGCCCCCCCCCCCTTCCACTGATCACTAGAGGCCGTTTTAGTTGATCCGTCAGGTTATGGTAAAAAAAGAGAAAGCTTCTATTCGTCCTAAACTGTGGGGGCTTATCTGGCAAAACGTTTTCTTCAAATCTTAGATTTACATCGATGGTCACGTAAAAGGCCTTGTTGTGTAAAGATTCTCTCCTTCCCCTCTACATATTTCGGGTCAAACGTTAATAAACGTTTGCGATTGCTCCTACATTGTCCAATTGTAGGCAGGAAGCAGGACTCCCCTACTCACGGCATTGTACGAACAAATAAAAAGTTCGCCCGGGTACGTCTAGTCTCAAAATGGCGGCGATATGAAAAAAACTGGTAAAAAACATGTCCTCTACTTTACGAAGTGTAAAAAGCCAAAAAAAAATCTGAGAGACAGAGGGTAAGAGAAAAGACTACGCCACTTTTCTGAGAACAAACTGAGAACAAACACCCTACAACCCAACAATGATGACTACAATGAAAGGAGAATTGTGAAAAGTCGAGTACTACAATGGTTGCTCGAATAGTCCAAAGACGAAGAAACGGGGATTGTTACAAAGCAACATTACCTTTAGAAAGGTAACCAAATGATATTAGCAAGGTGCATATAAAGTCTGAGGGAAACGAGACTACATCAACCGAAATAATAATTGGCAAAAGAGTACATTAGACGGACGGGGAATAATTCTCCTCCACTGAAACTTTAAGCAAAAGGAACACAACAATCATGACCGTGCCCAAATCGAAAATTGACGAGGGGAATTGTTGGATAGGCAACAATGGTGGAGAGCCAGACTAAGCAACTTTTTTTCATTATTGGGCAATGGGCATTAAATCAACAAATTTAAGCTAAAATTTAAAAGGAAGTATTTTTCAGGAAAATAAAAATTAAATCACAAACTTAGAAAAGTAGCAATTTTATTAGTATGGGGTCTTATAAACCACACACTAGTGACAATGTGATTAAAAGTGCTGGTTAAGTGTTCTAGGATTAACACAAAAAATGTAGCCATGGTCATGTGAACACAAGCTAAAGTAGTATTGACGTTCTCCGCAAGTTCGTGATGCAGCAAATGCGGTCTGTGCTGGCTGACGTACGTGTTGGTCGGCGCCGGCGGCAGTTATAGGATAACACATTAAGTCATTTTGAATTCCTTTTTTATTTATTTAACTTGGGTTATTTAAACAGACTTTTAAATTGGATGACTGGTTCACAAAACCAGATAGAAAAGAAACGTGCGTGTTCAGCTAATAATAAAAATAATAAAAAACAGGGTGAGCCTATTATTATCTTTAGTCGTTAATTCAGTTTTAGAGCTTTTGGTGTTCGCTTTCAACATACAAACAAACAAAAAACTGATATTGATTCTTGTAAGCTTTTGTTCTTGAAGTTGCCAAGTCAGCAAACACTCCTAAAACCACTCCAGGGACTTTTTTTTTACTTTTCAAAAGGCAGTAGGCCTGTTTTCTAATGAAATTGCTGATATTTTTGTAAGAAGAAATTCAATCCTGAATGTCAAGTACGCCTTACGGGAGATACTTTTTTTTTCAGTTACTTCTTTGGATTCTGCTGAGGTAAACAGTTGCGTAGCTGCTACGTTTGAACATGACCGCAGACCTTCTTCAAGACGATGAAAAGTATACAGGGTTGCCCATAAAACAACAAGAAAAATCTGACAATTTTCGAAACAAGAAAAAAAAGGAGGAAAAGTACGGGCCAATTTTCGATAACATCTAAGTGACATAAAACACCATTTCTAATTTATTGTTGACAGTTGCGCACAGTAAAGCCAAGTTGTTAAAAAGTAGCGGGTGTTTTTGTAAGTGATACGAATTGCTGTCACTTTTTTTGAGTTACTTCTTTGGTATTTATAGTCTGTTGACGTAAATGGTTTGAACATGACTGCAGGCTTTTTTGAAAATGAACAAATCGACACAAACTCGTAAATTTTTTTCAAATATGTAAAAAAAAAAAAGTAAAAATAGGGACCAATCTACATAATAAAAGCGGTAGGCCGGAAATGGAGGATGTGGAAGAGGAGGAAATAGAAGAAGATGAAGTGATGTCATTGGTACCTTCTGCGGTTTGGTAGCCTATTGCTAGGGATAGTCCGACATTGATATCGGTATCGGTATGATCTGTATTTATCTTTTTTCTTTTGCCGTATCGGTATTGGACCTCTGTAAGGCTACCGATACAGATATTCGTTACGTCAAGAAACAAAACCGTCTTCCCTGCAGAACTCGACAGCTAGCGCGACAAAAGCAACAACCAAGTGAGAAAAGCAAAGCTATTTGCTCAATTGTAATGAAAATGTACCACATAATAGTTCTGACGCTCTTAAGTTTTACAACGACCTACGTAAAATCTGAGAAGATGAATGTACTGAAGCCATAAGTAGGAATAAGAGAAAAAATACTGTTATTGCTGCACAGAACGTTTTGGATAATTTTAGGAGACTGGAACCCATGCAAAATCAAAAACTGAAGTTACATTTGTATGGAAATTAAATTTTTAGTGGGGTATTTTTGTTTTTAATTATTGGTATCGACATCGGTATAGGATAAGATCGAATCGGATCGGTTTACCCTTCATCGGTATCGGATCGTATCGGTAAAAAGTCATTATCGGCCGATCCCTACCTATTGCCTGAATGCAAAAAAAAAGCAGCACACAATAAAACGATTGTTGATATGTGGCACTTAGCCCTCAGTTGCCCTGTGATGCATAACTCCCAGCAACCAAATATGCCAAACGGTAAATATTTACAATTTCTTATTGTACCAGCTGTACATGTAATGGAACGGATATCACGAAGCCAACAGTTTGTGGTGCACCTTGCCATTATTTGAGCAACATGTACTCATCCAATAGCTGCCAACACAGCTAAAGGCCAAGCACGCTGCTGCTATGCACGAAGCGAGGCCACCTGCATAATCGGTTGAAGCCGCTTTTGTACGCACGGCACGTTACCGTAAGTCCTTGTAATGGTCCACTGCACTGGTGTGTATAAAAGGCGCACTGTAACGACGGATTCTCAGTTGGTGTGTGGGGTCCAGCCTAACAAGTTGTACCTCTTGAGTCGCTACAAGGAAACATCAGTAACCAGCGCTAATATGTTAATACCCTCTTCATAGTCCCCTAACTGTGCAGTAGTGACAACACAGAATCAAAGCGAAAACCTTGAAACTGGTCTGTTGTCAGTTACGGCGTTACATATTTTGGAGGCAGTATCCAGGATACGAAAAATATCGCTGCTTTACTCGTGCCTTCTACTACACCCAATCTTCTTGCTCGTCGAGACCATGCTGACCGCCTTCTTTATCAGCCAATTAAGAATCCCTGCAGGGTAGCCCACGTGCAGGAATTACTATTTCGCGTCTTCCACGTGGAGCCTAACTCTCTCTAGGCTACTTGAATTCCGCACCAGTCTCACGAACTCATTTTGTGCTATCGCCCTCAGCTGTTCTCTAGAAAGGCCCGACGAGTAAGGGATTCCTCTTTCAGTACACGCTGGCTTTCGAACAGGGTCAAACATAACCTGCGCACAAGAATGGAGAGAGAGCAGCCCACCGAATACGGAAGGTTACGAAGTTTTTCAACTTTGAATCCTGACTGCGTGCCGACATGTAACCAGAGAAAAGAACTGTAATTAAAAATGTCTGAAGAAGGATACAGTTAGTAGTCGAAAATTTGCAAGACTGTGACCGAGTATGCAGTTAAATTCAGCGAAGGAGGTAAATTTGGTTGACGTTGAACTTTACTTTCACAGTAGAGAAATCAACAATGTTTTTAACCAAAGTATGATTTGGGCAAGCCAAGCTCAGCTGCAAGCTTGAAATTCGGGCGGGGAAACTATCTGACCTGACAAAAAGAGGTCAAATTAAGGGAAAATTTACATTATTTCAAATTTTGCTGTCCTGTGTAACAGTAACAGGGATACAAAATATCCTGGATGAGCCATACCCTGGAATGTGCAACTTCGTGGAAACCAGTTAAACCGGCGTAAATTCAACCAAGCTTCGCCAGCTATGTATTAATTTAGACAGTGCAGTTCTGGGATACCCTAAGATACAAAATGTAGCGGGAGCCTGCTAGACCTCCTAGTTTTCGATAATACTCAACAACTAGCCAACACCGCAGCCCCATAATACATAAAAACTGTTTGTGATTTATTGTGGACAGTTGCAGTCGGCAAAATCGGGTGGTTAAAAATTAGCGGATGTTTTTGGAAGTGGTTTGCGCAGAAATGTTGAATTCTACATAGGTTGTAAAATAGCCAGCGATACTACCAACCGATACCATTTATTTCGGCCATCTATCAAGTTACTCACACTAACAGTGTCAATCTTTATGAAATAACCAAATTCCGATACGCAAACACTGTGAGGGGTCTCCGGGGGCCCAATACAACGGAAGCCCGCACAATCCTGCCAGTGGGCCAAATTAATGCTGATCGAATCTCACCATCAATTGCACCAGGCGTCCTTTCCAGGACGTCGTACCTTCTGCCAGTGTTGTGAGGCTACGTGCATGCCAACCTGTCCTGTAGTTGTCCTACTGCAATACACACTTTAACGAACCACTTCTTCAGTTTATATTTATTACAAAAAGAATAACAACAACGTACCAGCAGTATCTAGGGCAAGGGTGTGGTGTTGTCCACCTGCTATTTGCTTCCATCTGCGATTACTGAATGCTATGCTCCGCTCCAGCACAAATCGGTTGTCATTGTTCTCAAAACCTGAAAATGCATAAAGAAGTGCATAATTAAAAATTTGTTTCCATTAAAAAAAATTTTAAACCACTGCCGTATCATTGCACGACCAAGCTGAAATAGCATTATGAGTGTTACGGTCGCGCATACCACATAGTGGCTTGTCAGTTCACAAGTTCAGTGTTTCCTTTGATTTACTTGTGTTGTTTTTTATTGCGGGGAAAAGTGTGTGTGTGCACTTGCCGAGATTACAAGCTGGCATCATGCCTAAACCCAGGGATGTTTCTTTTACAGTCTTCATTCCACCGATTTTTCCAGGTGCATCTCACAGCAATTTCCATGCGGTAGTAATTTAGTCAGGAAATTATAACTAATTCAGAACGTAGGCTTAGACTTTTTTTTGCCTTTGATATTTGGGAATTTTAGCCCAAATTTTCAAAAGGCTAAAACGTAACTACTACTGTTTCAGTGCACGATCAATCAATGATTAGGCCTAACTCTTGCTGGTGTGTTGCTTCTAAGACTGGCTTACAGAATATAATTTGCGTATCGGACATACGACCCTTTCTGGGAATTATTTTTATGTTCCACTTTTTTTTTTAAATCAATCTACAACTTTATCTAATGAATAATACCACAGTACATTCAACATTCCTTAATGTGCTACCTAGCATGAATACAACAATATTAGAAAATGTATATATATGTATAAAAGAGAAAACCCTATAATAGTGTGCAGAGAGACACTTATCTTATTACTGGCCCCTACCATGATCCCCTTCCCTGTGCTAATCTTGCCTGGGAGAAGAGAGAGACCCTTATCATGGGAGGAGCCCCGTGAGAGAGGACCATAATAAGATACGGAACTCTTATCTTATTATGGACCTCTCCCATGATAAGGATCTCTCTTTTCTCCCAGTCAAGATTAGCCCAAGGAAAGGGATCATGGTAGGGGCCAGTAATAAGATAAGTGTCTCTCTGCACACTATTAGAGGGTTTTTTCTCTTATACAAATTCTTATAACCAGAAACTACTTACTCTTGAATGAGACCGACATACTACTGTGAAAGAAGTTCTATCCTAATTTATTAATTTTATTATTATTTTTTATTGCTAAAACAAATATAGGCACCGCAGCACCTGGTATTTACTGAAAATAAATTTTAACTACCGTTTCTTTTAAACATACATATAAAGGTATGCAAATATAGACACCTACAGCTTTAAAGATGACCGCAGAATCATGTTACTTCAAGGCGCAAGTTACCTCAGATGCAAATAAACCAAATTTCCTTAGCCCGTATTAAACAGAACAGAAAACCAAATGGGCTTGAGAAGGGTTAAATAAATACAGATGCAAATCTATTTACGTTGCCTTTTGGACGTAAATGTCAGCCTGCCGGAGTGGGGAATTGACCAACGACCTTTGAAACCAATTGCCACGGAAAAGTATACGGAAAAGTATACTGACACGGAAAATTATATGTTTATTTCAACGTGCCCATTGAGCTCACACAAAGGTTATTGCGTGGCTATCAAAGAATACAAAACCCTCCAACTCTGATTATTTTAATTGTTAGCTTTGATGCTGGAATTAAAGTTAAAAGGCGTCCAACGTCAATAGAGGTGTTGGTGCTTAAGCCACAAGGTGGAGAAAAACCCGTTTTGAATAGCGCGGTATGACGTCATCTTTCTTTTTGCTTTGCATAGATGTCTGCGCGACGTGACCTACGCAAGCACCAGAAAACAAAACAGCGTCGTCGGGGACTCCCCGCAGCACAAAGACTGAATCGGGAAATGTATGACTACACTCAACTGGCTTTAAGAAAGATGACTTCATAAAGCTCCATGGTGCTAACTCTTGCCATTTCTCATTGGGATAGGCGACTTAAAAGACACAGTTGTTTTCACTTATTTTGACGTTATTATTAAGGCATAAAAAGACAAAAATCCCTGGAAATAATATTAAGAAAAATTGGAAATTAGCCAATAGCGAAAATCATAAACGAGAAATAACGTAGTTCAGTAAGCCACCTTTATGCACTTACGTTTCGTCGGAGTGGAATGACCCAGATTCGAACCAGCTACCCAGTTCGCCCCCAGATTACTTGCATAGCGCCTTAATCGCTATGGCCACATCCTCCAGTGGCATAAAGATAACTCGCTGAACCCGTTATTAAGGTCACAACCGTGACCAGGGCTCTATTCGACCGAAATTCACTCGGCCAAAGACAATGGAGAGGGAAGACAAATCATACACTCACAAGGCTCAATAAAGGAGAAATAAAACGACGAAAATCGCTGGAAAAAATATTAAGGAAAATTGGAAATTAGCCAATAGCGAAAATCATACACAACAAATAACATAGTTCAGTAAGCCACCTTTATGCACTTACGTTTCGTCGGAGTGGCATGACTCACATTCGAACCGGCTACCCAGCCCCCCCCCCCCCCCCCAGATCACTTGCATAGCGCCTTAATCGCTATGGCCACATCCTCCACTGGCATAAAGATAACTCACTGAACCCGTTATTAAGGTCACAACCGTGACCAGGGCTCCATACCTCTGGACCCACATTAGGAGCTAGTGGGTGGGGGCGGGGGGAGGGGAAGCTAGTGGGCAAAAAGGTGTTGGGACTAAAGCACATTCCCGCCACTGGCTTTCACACGCCCTCCCTAATGTTGGTCCAGAGGTGGACTCTCCCGTTGTTTCTTATAACGACCGTACTCTACCGTAGCTCATTTCATTCAGTGACTTCAGGTTTCCATTGGCGTAAAGCCCAGGAAAAGATTAATTCCCGCAGTCCTACATCGCAGTCTTCCGTCTGTTGCTTGCTCACCATCGGCTAACCCGTTTGGCCAGAGGCCACCACGGGCTCGCAAATTTTGAAGCAGAACCGTTTATACGAGGAAGTTGATCCATTCTGGACCAAGACCATTTTGAAATCGCTGATATTGAAAAGCAACAATTTATTTGACGAAGTTGTTGATGTCATACCAACATGGCTGTGAACTGGTTAAACGATATTAGGGATGGGTCGGTTTCATTTTTTTGATTTCGGTTCCGGTTTCGGTTTTCACACCCAAAAAAACCTCGGTTTCGGTTTCGGTATCGGTTTTTGCCACCATCCACCCCAACCAGATTTTCCTAAATTTTTTCTTGCAACAGTTGTATTACTAGCTTCAACTTACTCCTGCTTTCACTTTCAGCAGCGTTATAGACCATGGGTCTAGCTGTGGCGTCATTTTCCTCTAGTATTTTCGTTTTAATAGCTAGGAGCTTTGCTGTCATTTATACGTAGAAAATGATAATTATTAAAAAAAAATGTAACACAACAAATCATTTTTTTTGATTTTCGAACACCGTACGAAAAACCGACACAAAATCCGAATCGGTTTCGGTGTCGGTTTTCAGTAAAAACCGAAAATTCGGTTTCGGTTTCGGTTACCGACCCATCCCTAAACGATATACCATTTATCAGGCGTTTTCGACGCCATTTAGTCGCTTAGCTCACTTTTTTTTTATCACCACCGTCTACTTCAGGCTACTTAACCATCATCTATCTATTTTCTGGATAATGCATGGTAGCACATCGGCAATACTGGTAAATAGGTAAAGTGTTACTTAAATTAATTTCCCAACACTAAAATGAGAACACCATCTATAATGGTACCGGACATTATGTGTGCACTTAGCGTGGAGACTGCTCCACCTCGTGCAATTTTGAGATACCAAATGGGATCAGGGTACTAGGGAAAGTCCGATATCGGTATAATTTGTATTTATCGGTATTTTTCCCATATCGGTATCGGACCACTGTAAGGCTTCCGATACAGATATTCGTTATACCAGGAAACGCAACCGTCTTACCTGCAAAACTGACACCAAGCACGGCAAAAGCAATAACCAAGTGAGAAAAACAAGCCATTTCCTCAGTTTGTAATAAAAATGTAGCACGCGGCAGTTCCAATACTCTAAGTTTTACAAAGAGGAGCTTAAAATCTAACTGGGAAGATGAATGTACTGAAGCAATGAGTAGGAATAAGAGTAAAAATTCTGTTATTGCTGAGCAGAACTTTTTGAATGATCTCAACAGTTGGAACCCATGCAAAACCAGAAACTGAAGTTACATTTGTATGATGGAATTTAAACTTTTAGTCGCTATTTTTTATTATTATTAGAGTCGATTAGACTCGTATGCGAACGGTTGTCTGGGTGTCTGTCTGGATGTCTGTCTGTCTGTTCGCGCAATAGCGTTTAACGAATTATCGGATTTCTGTCCAATTTTGCACACAGATTCTATGGCACATTTCTAGGTCTAAGTTCGAAAATGGATCGAATCCGTTGGGGAAATCGTCCGCTAGAAATAATCAAAGAATTTTGTTTGTTGCAAACGAATGGCGTTCGTTTTTTTTTCTTCGGCCGACTGACGTCATCCATCCACGACCAATTACTGGGAACTATGTAGCCTTCGTCAGCGGCTGATGTCACCACCAACCGACCAATGACTGGCAAATTATTGCAGAGATCACTGACGTAGGCACGCGCCTCCTCTGATCTTATTAGTACGAACTGGATAACAAGCTTGTATAGTCATGTCGCCATGCAAAATTAGCGTAGACTTAGGCTACTTGTTTGGACAATCGTTCATGATTTTAATGCTTAGGAATTTTTTTTTGAAGGGGGATGGGGAAATATTTAAAACACTTCTACTGTATGATATTTTTTTTGTTGTCAGGGGAAGGGGGGGGGGCGCAAATCCATAAAACTACTTTTGGGCGATGACTGTGCTATCTAGATATTTCATCCTTATCAGTCGTGAAAACTGGCAACTTCGCAGTAGGAAAAATGAAATGTGCAAAACGCCGAAACTAAACGGTTTGGAGGCCTCCCGTATCATAAAACTGCCAAACGGTGCTGAATATTTTTAAAGTTGATTCAGTTCACTAGTGTTCTAATTAAACTTACAGTTTAAAATGAAACCAATAGAAGAATCGTAGTGGGCTCGTCTTTAATTGAGAGGTGCGCGCCGCCAAGCCATACGACGCAGTTGATCAAAACATGTATGCGGAATTGATGCAAAAAGGCTAGAAATGTAAGCGACAACTGGTTTTACGGTTGCGCGTCGTGGAACCGCGGGCAAGAATCATTTGGGTGTTAGCCCATAACCGCCTGAAAGAACTTTAGACCCCTTTTTTTAGGTACTTTGGTCGGTTCTCGGATTCGAACCGGCATTCTCTTGGTTTGGAGCCGACGACGCTGACCACTGGGCTGTGACTGCCCGCTTTGCTCGGGGTCCCCGGGGACCCCTCACAAAGCTCGCGCTGGGACTTAGTTTTCCGCTGTTATACGTTGAAGGCGTACGTTCGTATCTAGGCGGTTATGGGTTAGCTGAGGGTTGAAAAAATACTTGATTGCAACCAATAAGATTGTATTCTTAGGAGGGGTAATTATTCACACGTGTTAGACAATTACTAGCCATATCGATCGCTGTATTCGCAAGGGAAAACTAATCGACTCTCACTATAATTGGTTTAATCAAGTTTATTATTATCGGTATAGGTATCGTATCGGTAAAAAGTCATATCGGCCGATCCCTACAGGGTACGTGATGTCCTTTAAGTTTTGATGTCAAATTTTGTGAGCTAAGAACTAAATATTGATATCTTTAATGGAGTCACATTTCACTAATTGGAGCCCCCAAGTCAAAACAAGCAGCAGAGTAGACTTTTGTCAAGGGAAAAAAAAAACCTCTTTCCCCAATCCCGACCTATTTCTCCTCTCTAGAGTAGGTCTACTTTTGTATTCTTGTTTACATCTATGTTCCATCTATACTAGTTAAATCAAGCATGCCAGTACCATGACGACGGTAGATTAAATCACATCTTCAAAATATGGTTTGATGAAGGCGGAGAAAGAACCAGATAAAGACTTCGTGCAGCAACGAAAACAGCAAGCTCTGTTAAAGACTGGTTGTCACGGAATAAAAGTCTACATAATCTGGGCCATCTAGTGTTTGCTTGCAGGCGAAGGAATGCACAAAAAAGTTTAACTGAACAAACAATCCACGTGCCTCTTAGCACAGCAGTAAAAATTCGGCACACCCTTGTGTACCTGGAACAAGCATTAAGAAACGTTTTTCTTTGCCCAGCTTAAAAGTTAACGATGCCATAGGATGCCATAGGGTTCAGACAATATTTTAATTCCGAATTTCCCTGACATTTCCAGGTTTTCCAGGTGCAACCAATGGCAATTTCTACAGGTTTACAAGATGTCTGGTTAGAGAAAGGGGCAGTAGCCAATGTTTTTTTTTTTATTAATATTTGTACAAAAATAATCCAACATCACCAAAAATAGTTGTTCAGCGACTAGTCCAGTTGGGACTAAACGCAATTTCATCACAGATATTGGTTTAAAATACTTGGAACATATTAAAGCACAAATTTTAAAAAACTTGGTTAGCCTGTTTCTGGTCTGCTAGTTCAATGGAACTTACAGGTCACACACAAGGGACCGTTCATAAGTATGTCACGCTAATTTTGGCCAATTTTGACCCCCCCCATGTCACATTTTGTCACACGTACTCATACCC
>JAHWFP010113779.1:0-15535 GCA_023313725.1 Lithobius niger
CATCTCCCCCCCCCCCCCCCCTCATACATTTGTTAAGCCATAGTACTGTATTATAATAAGTCTGATCGAAAAGGATTCGTCTTCATGTGTTCATTATCTTGGGTCTTCTGCTTTAAAATTTGATTCCTATTCTGTTTTACACATTCATTTTTGTTTTTCTCCATAATAGTAAAAAATGATTTTATTGTAATTTATTTTCTACTTGATGTAAACTCATACAAGTTTCTCTTTGAAACTTCGGGATACAGTTAAATAAATAAATAAATAAAAAATAAAAAAATACCAACTAATTAAAAAAAAAAACGTTTCTTTCATTCTTTCGCATTCCGTCTTTCTTGGTAAGCGACAACTGGGTCTGTAATGCTTAATTTTGCTTGAGTTAATTAGGTGATTATTTGTTTGGCTGAATTCGACAAACACCCGAAATCCAAACCAAATTAATTAGGACTGGCTCATTATAGTTTAAATGTCCATTTCTTTGTTATTGTTCACTTAATGACCCTCCAGGTCATTATTCCTTCTTTGTATTGGGCTTGGGTCGAGAATGTGCGCGTGCACGCTGTTCTAAACAAAGAAAGACGCCTATTAGGGTTAACGAATAGACGTGTACACTCTTTCAGAAAAGTGTGGAGTTAATTAATTGCACGAACAAGCTACATTACCTTATTAATTCATTTTAGTTTCATTTTACATTTTTAAAGAAACCATTTTTTGCACTGATGGTGAAAGGAAATGCCATTACTCGTCCAAACTCGACTACATTCTAATTGTAGCAAATCCTGTGGACTCTGGTAAGTTATTGCGTTGTACAGGCATGCCACCGAGTGAAAAAATTGTGAAAAAACGTGAAAATGTGAGCTCACCAGTAAAAGTGTGAAAAATGTAAAAAAAATGTGAGAAAAAATGTGAAAAAACTGTGACAATTTGAGCTCGTCAGTAAAAGTGTGAAAAAATGTGAAAAATTTGAAAAAAAACGGGAAAATTTCAGCTCTCTAGTAAAAGCGTGAAAAAATGTAAAAATTTACCAAATTGGTGAAAATACGTAAAAAAAAATGTGAAAAACGTGAAAGTTTAAGCTCTCCAGTAAATGTGGGGAAAAACGTGAAAGTTTGATCTCTGTAGTAAAAGTGTAAACAAATGCGAAAAATGTGGAATAAATTAGAAATATCTTATAAATTTCAGTTCTCCAATAAAAGTATAAAAAACGTAAAAATTATCAAATTGTCAAAAAAATGTGAAAAAACGTGAAAGTTTAAGCTCTCCACAGTAAACGTTTGAAAAAACGTGAAAGTTTGATCTCCGCAGTTAAGTGTGAACAAACATGAAAAAATGACCAAATTTGTGAAAAATGTGGAAAAAATTTGAAAAACTTTTACATTCAGCTCTCCAGTTAAAGTGTGAATAAATGTGAAAAAAATTATCAAATTGGTGAAAAAATGTGAAAAATTACCAAATTGGTGAAGAAATGTGAAACATTGCATTAAAAAAATGGTTTTCGTGCTTTGAAAATAGGCTTATTCATTCCTACACACCTGGGACGACTTCAAAATGAGCCAAGAATTGGCAAAACGAACTTGGCTACTTCAAGCTAAAAGCTGTGTGATTGCAGGCAAATACGCTGTCGGTGATGACATTTCTTGTTGGTTTATTTCTTCTAAGTCGAAAGTAAATTTTGTCTATTACTTAGGTTGCGGCAAGGATGTAAATATTGGTGGTGGTGGAAGGGACGTGAATATAAGTACACATAGAACCACCAAGATATCGTAAAGGATCACCGGACTGAGGATGATATTTTAAAACCGCCAGATTTACCAACTTGTTTTGAAATGAACGAAACATCCACCGACAACCATATACTACTGTAGGAAAAAAAAATATTAGCGGACAACATAACGATTGCAGAAACACTGTGTGCTGTGCATATGCTGTGCTGTGCACATCACCACTTCAATTAGCAAATTCATTTTCTAAGGTATTGCCCAATGTTCCCCAATTCGTATATCACGTTTAGTGTGCAGGGCAAAATACATGTGAAAAAAAGGGAAGAAAAATGTGTGAAAAATGTGAGAATGTCTAAAATTTGTGGGCGAAAAACTGTGAAAAAAATGCAAACGCATGAAGTGAAAAAATGTGAAAAACTAACGAAGGATCCCCGGTGGCATCCCAGGTTGTGGCAGGGCCTTCTAGGGCTCACGTGGGCCATGGCTATGTAATTAATACAAATTCTATCGCTGCATTACAGTAACAAATGATAAGGATTATTCTTCAATCCTTGACCAAACAAATAAATTCATTATAAGTTAACACCTCGCCACGGATAAATGAACCTAACAGTCAGTGAATCATGGCTATAGTTTGGCACATCCACCTATCGCTTGTCATTGTTTTGAATGAAACCAACTAATTCAGATTCGAAATTCAGGTTTTATTTGTTGAAGCAATCAGGGTCCGTGTAGTTCAGGATTAATTTATGACTTTAGTGGGGTATCAACTTAATGCTGAATTAGTGACGATGCCCAGTTTAGTCCATCGCGAACCTCTGTTTAAGCAGGTTTCGTCGTAAATAATGTTGGGCTTCGTAATTTATCACTACATCATCAAAAATAAACAAGGCTTAAATCTGAACATGTTTAAGTAATCTACAGCGCACAGGGTTCGAAGTTTTCGATGTGAATCAAGTTTCGTAAAGGGTTCTTTATACAACAGACAGGTAAGAGGATACTAAAAAGGACTACGTTGCGTTTCGCATAACTCTGGTTTTTGGATTAATTTATGCGAAACGGTACAGTGTCCCGTTTTGCATAAACCACTCCAATAACTTCTCTTATGCATATTGCCCTTTGAAACCAGGACGGACGTGTCCCCCTCCTCCCCCGGATCGACGCCCATGCTGGAAATGAAAAGTGCCTTAGAATGTAAATAAGGTAACTTCGAACCTAATACCTGTTCCTTGTTCCCATTAGCTAAAAGCAAAACAATTGACTTCAGCCTAGTAAGCCAAAAAGAGAAATGGGAGAAATGGAACGTCACAGAAAGGTATTCGCTACGAAGTTTCGTTAAATATTAAAACCACTTACTTTCAATTCAGTGCGCTAAGCGTAAGATATTTAATATATATATATATATACCTCGTTGAGTACCGGAGCAAATGGCGTGGACGAAATGGTAGCGGATAATTTGAAGCCTATGGGTCTGACTGAATTTTAGTGGTTTAAAGAAGAGATTAAAAGAGGAAATAGAATTCTACGTCCTAAATATCATTGGTTTGTGGGAGGTATTGGTATTATCAATGGTTATTTTCGGAGTGAAAGGATAGTTGTCGATAATTTCTTGAACCACAAAAGGTTTTATCCCGGGGGCAGCATTACTGCCACCGACTCTACACGTTGCCCGTTGAACCCGAAACCAATCAGGAGTCCACCTTGTTTTTTCGTTATATATAATCTTTGTGCTGATTGTGACATTTTCGTTAAAGCGTATAAATTTCTCTTAAATTATTATTTTGAGAAGAGGTGGAGCAATACATTCTTAAAATAGTGGGGGAGGGGGAGCAAATATTATTCAAATAGTTGTAAACGTAGAATTTTGATAACTATACCCACCACAATAATTATTGCCGATTTTGATTTCACACAGCTGTACAATATAGCTGCCAAACATGTGTTTATTTTGACCGCCCAAATTAAAGGATGATATTTTCATTTAACACAAAGCAGCACGTAAACAAGCGGCTACAGCGACTACCTAGTCGCATCCGGTCTTCTGTGTAGACTACCAATAGTGAGGCACACTTCTCGATCACGCATTGTAACAGCTATCTCTATTATAATTATAATCTAAAAGCAGTAACCATCAGAATTGAACCGTTAAAAATCTGTTAGCTTTTAAGCTTATTTTACATTTTAGGCATAATTGTCAGCGTTTAGGCCTAATTTACAACTTTCATTTCGTAAGTAGCAACTGACGGAGATTTGGATTGTATACAGTAAGCCTATTCATTTTTGCAACACGTTATGCCTCCTCACGGTAATGTTACAGTGTCACAACGTAATGCGCAACGTAGCCTATATAGATCAGTGGTAGTAGGGAAGGGACAGGAGAGACGCTGATGAGAAAGCCAGCAGCGAATCGTAGCTTCTTGACGTTGCCATGGTAACGTGATTTTAGGCTTAATTTTCATTTTTTAGGCCTAATTTTTTTAACGGCAGTTTTAGTTTCGTAATTTGGTTCGACCGTAAGCCTATTCATTCATGCAACAATGCGACAAGGATCTTTTAAACGAAGCTACAAGGTTTTTGTTTTTACGGCTGCGTCAACACAAATCCTTAGGATTTCAATTCGACAATGAAATGTTATTATTTAATTTAGTTACGTCGAAGAAGTCTATTAGCTATAAGGAGGTAACGATGGATTAACTTGCCATGTTATTTAACTAACTTTTGACACTAAATCTAACGTTGTAAACAGTGGTCGTCTATCTAGTACCGTTGCGAAGTTAAAAAAAGCGACGGACGGACAAAGTCGTTGCAATAGTCTTCTCAGCCGGTACGGCTGTACAGAAGACTAAAAGGGGCGAGTTAAGCTAAACGTTTTTGAAACTTCCCTTATATTTTGCCTTTTCCCTCCCCCCGACCCCGATTTTGTGCTTTTTCTTCCCATTTTGGCCTTTGGCTTCCCTCCTCCATTTATATCCACAGACATTTCACATTAATACTACGTATTAAAGACTTAATCTTTAGTGGTTGTTTGTACAATTTTTGACTACATTTGTCTCGTAGCTATTGACGAAGACATTCGTCTTACAGTTCTGAGTTATTCAAGTTACTGTGTTTGATGAACCCTCCGACTCTATTATAATTATACCTTATTAACTAGGGTCGTCAATCAGTTCCACTGTCGACATAATGGAGCGGGCTCCGCTTTCTTTGCTGTTTGGCTGTCAATCGGATTGAATCGGATTTGCCTTGTAATTTCTAAACAATAAGAGACAGCTGCTTGGGGTTTGGGCCGTTGGAAAGGTGGTGAAAAAAAACACGAAAATACGAAAAGTAAAAATATCTTGATTTGGTTTATTACCGCCTGATGCCGCTTTTTATCATGAACAATCAATCTTTTAACAATCGGATGTCTTCAACAATTAGAAACGGCTTCGCGTCTCGTTGTTGTTTTGATTTTGGCTCTTGCTATTGGTCCATTTCGTCACCCTGATGGTTCCTCAACCCCATGTCCGACTCCGGATTTTTTTTTTGATAAACCTTGTCCGTACTCCCGTGCTACTGCATGCAAAGTTTGGTATTAATAGTCCTTGTGGTTTTCGCGTGATGCGCGGTCTAAGATTACATTGAAGTGTCTTCATAGCGGAGCTACGCTCCAATGATAAGGAGGTGCTCGTAAATTTTTTTTTTTTAATTACCACAGTTTGGTGCCCTCCCCTTTCCTAAACCGGCATCCCATGCAGCCGCCCCTGCGTGGAAAAAGATTGGGAAAATGCTTTTCGAAAGAAAGGAGTATGTAAAACGGGGGGAATAGCCCTGGAGACTCCAATGGTTCGAGTCTGGCCGGTAAGGAAATGACTCGGTGTGCTTCAAATATCGTTTTGTTTTACCTGGATGAATAGGTGCACCTCGCAGCTGCGCGAGCGAGGCAAGAGTAATTTGGAACATTAATTTACCACAAGAAAAATTCGGGAAAAAACGCCAAAATTCCCCACAACGGTCCACACGAGTAAGTGTCCCAGATTTAAAACATACGATACAGAATTTGAGGGCAATCCATACCAATTAGATAAAAAAAAAAAAATGTGGTGCCTATTTGTCCGGTGTCTATATGTCCGGGTGTCTATTTGTCCGTGTGCCTAAATGTCCGAGTGCCTATTTGTCCAGTGCCTAAATTCGGCAAGCTGTCGACGCGCCATTAAAGCTCAATCCCCCCTCCCCCCTAAATTCGGGTGCCTATGTGTCTTACATTCAATAAATCACCATGAGTTCATTTTCCAGTCATCTCTATTTAACTGAAAAATGTGTGGTGCAGTGTGAACCTGGGCCACTGCACTGTGGCTGTAATAATGACCTAGTTGGCGAAGCACCATAAAGCCTCAATCCCTCTATTGGTCTGTCTCTTCCACCAAATAAATGGGAAAGTCTCGTCAACACAATTAAAGTGGCTGTAGCTAAGTATCTGAAGTCAAGATCGGTAAAAGAAAATACGCGAAACTGGAAATGTCCGCACCATATTTTCACCAGATATCATTTTCACCGGAAATGTTATGCTCTGCAACTTTGGTCCTATGCATTATTGCCGTAAAGTTAACGGAAGACGTAATAATGGATGAAAACCCTAAACCGGAAGTCACTTTTGGCCATTTTTCCAAGATGGCGGCGAAAGCTTAACTCAGAATCTTGGGGAGTTTTAGTATGTTGGTTAGTATGACGTATAGGCGTTATGTAATGCCAATTTTTCAGCTTAATGGGAATTTGTTCTACCAAAAAAGCTAATATGGTTGGATTAATTGGGAAGCTAGTCAAGGCGATTAAAGTGGCTGTTCTGAAGGTCAAAATCGGTATAAAGAATTGACGAAACTGGAAATTTGGACGGAATATGTCCACAGTGGCCTTCCACTGATTTTGTTGCAGTGCTGTTGCTTTATTAAATCATTTGCCAATATTTGCAGAATAGGTATTGGCAAATTGTGGTTACAGCACTCAGTAAGTTCGATATCTTGCTAGCTAGATACTTAACATTTTACAGAGTATTGTATGCTTCGACTGCTATTGGTTTTGGCACTACTAAACTACATTCCAAAATTTTACAATGAAAAAACAAGGGAAAAAATGGAAAAGCTAAAAAAAAAAGTGCAAATAAAAATACCTGGCCACCAGCAACTTTTCAGCTTACACAAATGTGTTCGAAACAAATAGATTTTTTCTCTTGGTGTAATACTTATAACGTATTAGGTGTTTTAGTATTTCTGGCGATTGTATGCCAGACTACTGGTTCAAAAAACAAGCGAATATTCTAAGGGGACCAACTACCCTGATTCATGCCAGTGATTTTATTATTTTTTCTCTTACAATTCCCTTAAATAAGCGTAAACATTGAACATGTTCAAGTTTTAACTTTAATTCTACCATAACATAATTATTTCAGTCCAAGCACACTGAATTTGCGGTTAAAATTACTTCATATAGATATCGGAAAATATGGTGCATTTCTGTATTGATTAATTACGTTAGTTCTAGATTAGTCCAACTGGAATACCACTAATTTAGGTTAATGAGGTGAAGAAATTATCTCCGGATTCTTTCACAGAAATTATACATGGCTGTTAAGTGTTTACTAGCGGAGTCGCTCGCTTTGCTGGCTCATTCCGCGTCGTCTCGCTACTCTCGAGGAGCTTTCATCCTCCAACTCTTGTGCTGCTGACAGACATTCCACGTCTAAAACGATCAACCAAATGGTCAGAGTGCACTGCATAAAGAGATGGTAACCATAAATCATTCCAACATTTGTATCTTTCGAAGCAAAAAGATCAGGCAATTTATCAGAAAGGCGCTATTTCTGATGACAAACGCTGATTTTCGTTCGCTTCGCTCACTCAATCAGCGCTAACATTTCTTCAGAAACGTGACTGAATCAATGTAACCACCAAGAACCACACATCACTTGTGATTTGTGTTAGTATACACTTTATATGGGTTTTCTTGTTTTACTTATTGTAAGAATATTGTTCTTTACGTCCAGGGGGGGGGGGATTGAGGCTTAATGGCGCGTCGACAACTTGGTCATTAGCGCCAACCTCAGTCACAGTGCAGTGGTCCGGGTTGCCACTGCACCACACATTACAGAGATGTTATTCAAACCCCTAATCTAAATCTTGTCATTCATCTGTCAGTACAGATTTTTCCATGGGCGTCTTATCACTTCACTTTCTGATGATCCCTCACTTGGAGACACATCTGCAGAAAGTCCGATGTAATCTCTTACGAAGGTGACAGATCATCTCTCTTCTCTCGTGGAGGTTTTCATAAACAAACTATGACGTCATGAACATACATGAAGAGGGTTTAAAAAAACGTTAGTTTTTCAGGGTTTTTCGCATATTTGAGGGTGATAATATCAAGTTACAGCTATGAAAATAGGCCTATACTGTGCGCAATTTAATTATCTTTCGTTTGGTCCTACTCCCATCTTTGTAGGTGCTTTGGTTCCAGAGGAGTAGAGGTAAAAACACACAAGCACACACGCACATCATACGTCCTTAATGATGTAGATTCTGTTGATGTATTCATCTGTATTCCGCAGTGCTGAAAATGAATGATGCACTTTTATTGGAACGAGTGCTTATTACGCTTACGCTTATATTACTATAATTTGTGAACATTTTTATTTTGCTTGCTTAAATGGTACTAATAATTGCAGATCAAACGTTTTGTAACTATTCCGTAATAAACCCAATGGAATTTAATAAAATATTGATTGTATTAATTGCAGTACGAATAAGTTTTGTTCTCATTTTAATTTTTTTACCATTACTTTGTGTAGTTACGGTAATGACTAACATGGTTCATTGGATATGGTTCTATTATGTGCTCGGCGTATCTTGAGTACTGGAAGTATTTTACGAGCGACTAGGTCTTCCTGGAGGGGGCGGCTTTAATCGACGGCCGCCATTGTTTTCGTAACCATCTTGGATATCAACAAGGCACTCTGCTACCAAAAACATACGATCGATTATCTGTGTTCGTTTGGGGCGAACTCTAGATAGGCCGTGGATGCTATAAACTATTCACTCAAAACGCCAGAACAATCAGCGTAGTTTGTTGCAGGCAAGGAAAGAATGTAAAAATTTGTAACTGATGTCTCGAAATTTCAATACGAACTTAGTTCTTGAACTATATGATATTTTTGTAGAATTTTGTATTAATTAAAATTTAGTTTTACGCCTTTTACGCCTGAAAAACCCATAAAATATGTCTAGAAATATACAAATGAGGCTCCAAAACTCAGTTTGCACCAGGCCAGGGAAACCTATCGCCGGCTCTATTTCGTTGCACACAAAATGTGAACTGCCAGCCTCCACAATTCATGTGAAAGCTGACCTTGCACACAGTGATCAACGCACAATGTCTTTTGATTGTACAGTTGGTTTCGCAGTGTAATCTTTTCACAACCGAAGACAACTTTGTGGATATATAAAGCTCTAGGACACAGACTTTCCCGGAATGAAATCGCCAGTGCAAACATTGATAACGTCGTTCTGGAGTGTGGACTCGAAAGTTGTGACGTCAGGGTATCCATTCGCCTATCCACTTCTTCGGGAAATAAACCAGATCGAGCGCCTTTCGAGAACGGGCCTGGAATTATTAGAACTGCGTAAGATTAAATTTGATCTTCTTCTTACATTTAAGATTCTGAGGGGACTTAACTCGGTTGATTTCCCTTTTTTCGACCTGGCACCCAGTCACACAAGGGGACATCCCTATAAACTGGCAGTTCCGGGTTCTCATCTTGACTGCCGAAAATATTTCTTTTCCATCCGGGTCATCCCTATTTGCAATTCCCTTAGCACGGAAACGGTATGCATGAGCACAGAATCTGGGTTCCGCAGGATGTTGGATGGGCAGCCTCTACACGCCTTCCTCAAAAGACCAAATTAGCTTACCATTTTATATGGGCATTTTAACAGCATCTCTGATCAGGTTCCGGTGTCAGCGGTTCACCTCCCTTCTGAAAACCTTCCACTGAACCGTGGTAAAGTATTATTATTATTATATTCTGCCCTTAAAGGCCGGTTGCCACCAAATTAGCATTGCAGCATCTATAGGCCTATCGAGTTGTCTCTCGCAGGAAGCAACGGAATGCACAAAGCAAAACTTTTAAACGCCACAAACAAGCCACGTGACTCCTTAATTATTGAGTAAAAATTTGGTACGCCCTCGTGCATCTGGAAACAAGCTGTAAAGATTAACGATACTGATGCCACTAGATGGCGCCACAGAAAAATATAAAGAAATTCCCCTGGCGCCATCTAGTGACACTAATATCGTTAATCTTTACAGCTTGTTTCCAGGTGCGAGAGAGACCTAGATATAAGCCTGGATGCTGCAATGCTGATTTGGTGGCAACCGGCCTTTAAGCTAAGTTAATTGAAGTGATTATTTGTGTGGCTGAAAACGACAAACACTAGAAATCCTAACCATGTGAATTTGGGTTGGTCTCCTCGTAATTACTGGCCATTTCGTGACTTGGGTCAGCCCTTGTTATTGTTCAATTAATGACCCCTCCAGGTAATTATTCGTCCGTTTTAATGACCATGGAGTTTACCAAGACAGCACGTCCACTCACATTGTTCTGCCGACAAAGAAAGATCCCTCTTAGGATAAATGAAGTTGAATGCAAGCGCACTCTCCTTTAGAGAGCGTGGGAGTTAATTGAATTGAATGAACGAGCTACATTACCATACTAAATTTATATGTAAATTCATTTTACATATCCTCCTGCATAGCCCCATCCTCAACGATGAAATACACTTGACTATTAAATATTCTTCCTCTTGTATACTGACAGAATAAGCCACATTAAAGCTGTAATTGTTTTAGGCAAGGTAGTCTGGTGGGCGGGAGTATTAATCACCTGTATTATTATTCCTTACAAGTGGCACTTGTAAGTTGATACTAAACTAGGCCGCACCACGTAAAATTAGGTCTCTATTTCCGTGTAATTATGCCTATTATCGTACGGGCCCTAACTTTTACAATGGTAAAAACGCGCAGCGATGTACCCCATATCACCATACTTTACAGTGCACGATATTCACACCACGTCCACACTTTAGTGTGGTATGAATATCACCGCACTAAATTGTGGCGATATGAGATACCACACTTAATTGTGGTGATATGGATACCGTACACAGTAAGGTGGGTGATACTTTCGTAAAGCATAATTCCTTAATAAAACCATGCGAGAATTAATTTTATTGTTTTTTATGTCAACCAAAACTTTCCAAATAATTTTTTCTACAAAATAAAATCGTACCTTCGTTCCATGTTTGAAAAGAAAAATTGACACCCATGCTTTTTATTAGGCAACAAAGATAAAAGCAAAGTAATTCACTCATGGTTTTATAAATCAGTTCTTATTTCGAAATACAGACAATAAAATTGAAAACTTTAAATACTTATACCCCCCCCCCCCCCGAAAAAAAAAACAGCTGGCGACCGTATCACAAATCTAACGTGTACTTGCGTCGGCCTTTTGAAAACACCAATTGAAACAACATATCATCCTTCAAAATTAAGCGTTAATGCTATTTCCCTCCCCCCCCTCAAGAAAATAAAATGGACCCACAACATTCTAACTCCCCACACTTTAACATATAACTGTTTGCAGAAATACGTTACCACTGAATTGCCTATATAATGACCGCAGTGACTAAAGTTGAATACCGAATCTTTTCTTGGGCATTTTCTTAGACAGATTGAGAAACTGTCTCACTGCTAATCTTAAACCATCACTACACTGCAGCCTAGTTGCGGAAAGGGCTTTTCGTAGACTTGCTTTTGTAAATCGTTGCTTCACCTCAGGGAACAGGGTTTGGGCTTTTCAAGTTTTTTTGCGGCCCTTGTTGGAGTATGCGAGTCAAGTGTGGTCCCCATCCCTCCTTGGTGACATTGACACGATTGAACTGGTACAGCGGAAGTTTAGGAAGGGATCTGCGGGTTGCATGCAGATTTACATCTTACTTTTAAGATCGTTCGAGGCTTTTTGTCGGTCGACTTACCGTTCTTTGACCTCCACACCGTATAAGGCTACTAGAGGCCATTCAATAAAGCTGGCTGTTCAACCAGTTTCTTTTCTGTATGAGTATTTGCTGTTTGTAACTCCTTAAGAGAAGATACGGTTCGGCCACGCTCTCCGGCGCACTTTAAAGCCTTATTGGGTAGTGCTGACCTTTCTCGATCTCTCAAAAGCCCAGAATTCTGTCCCCACAGTTCATTAAACTCATTGCAACGACTCGGACAAGTGTAAGTGGCACGACCTTCTTGATCCCTACCAGTCTCGTGGTTAAACTAAATTACTTATTATTATTAATCTTATCTGTCGTCCAAATCCACAACGTTTTCCGTTAAAAGCCGTCAAAGACGTACTATAGTGTCCGCGGCCTATCTTGAGTTCGCCGCGGAACGAACACAGATAATCGATTGTACGTTTTTGGTAGCAGAGTGCCTTGTTGATATCCAAGATGGTTACAAAAACAATGGCGGTCATCGACTAAAGTCGCTCCCCTCCAGGAAGACGTAGACGCTCATAAAATACTTGCAGGACTCAAGATAAGCCGTGCACGCAATAGTACCATGAAATGACATCAGAGAATGACCAACGCGAAGAACCCACTGTTCAGAAAAGACATTATGCAAATTAAAGAAGGACGACACACTACGTCAAGAGTTCAATACAAATTTTAAAAATCTACGTGAACCTAAGGAGAACGACGTAGTTTTTACATTACGAAGTTTCCGTGATGTGCGCCAAAATAATAGACATCAGTCCACTGACTTAAAAAGAACGCGTTTCTCCTATAGGCCTACGTATTAAAAAAAAAAACTCTCCCTCCAGAAACATACGCCTGCTCACCCTCATCTTGCTCAAATGGTGTCGGCCGCAAATCTGACTGCAGCAAAACAAAGATATGCAAACGTGACGACACAAAGTTTGCATATTAAACAACACATTTTATGGCTAATCCATTTATGAACGCAAACCAGTTCATTTCCCCCACCAATTTTGTTTTTCATTTTAATAGTTACAGACCGTACGATAAATTAGTTATAGAACCCGTGGCGAACTGTATCGGATTTATGAGCATATTGGCTATATCCCTCATGTGGACAATCCGCATCTTGTATAGAGGGGATTAGAGCTTAATGGCGCGTCGACAGCTAGGTGATTTGGAGTTGCTTAACACTAATGTGTGGCGCAGTGGCAACCTGGTCCACTGCACTGTAACTGAGGTTAGCGCTAATGACCTTGCTGCCAACACGCCAGTAAGCCTCAACGCGCTCCCCTCATTAGCGCCAACTTCAGTCAGAGTGCAGTGACTCTGGATGCCACTGCGCCACACATTACGGAGATGTTAACCAAACCTCAAATCAGATCTCATTGTACATCTGAACCTCCAGATTCTGGACTGAAGGACGAATCATCTCCCAATTGATTATTTAATGATGGTAGGTTACTGGGTTGTGGCATGGCCGCTTAAAAACCTCGTAGTCCTGGGGGGGGGGGGATGAGGCTTAATGGCGCGTCGACAGCTTGGTCATTAGCGCCAACCTCAGTCACAGTGTCGTAGTCCTTGGCTAATACGACTTCTATCGCTGCAAAACAGTAACAAATGGGAAGGGTTCTTCTTCAACCCTTCAGCAAACTACTAAAATCCATTATTATGTCAACACTTTGGCACGGAGGATAAATTAACCTAACAGCCACTGATTCATTGTCCACAGTTTGACCACCCAACTTTCATTTGTCACAATTTTGACAGAAGTCAAACTAATAAAGCTTCGAAATTCCGGTGTTGATTGTCAAAGTGCATCAGTATGATTGGGGTTAATTCGTCAGTGTAATAGGTATCAACTTTATGCTGAATTTGTGAAGATGTGTAAGTAAGTTAGTCAATCACGAATCTTTGTTTAATCTGAAGTTTCGTCGTAAATAATACCACGTTTCGTAATTTATCACGATACCACCAAAAATAAACAGCCATCTGCAGGGCTTGAGGGGGCTGGGAATTGAGGCTTAATGGCACGTCGACAGCTAGGTCATTGGCGCCAACCTCAGTCACAGTGCAGTGGCCCAAAGGGCTTGACGAAGTGTCTATGATAACGTTAGTTTGGGAAAATTTAAGCACTGGATATAAGTATCGATGGAAAGGAGAAGCCAAAAGTACGCTAAGCCAACACAGACACTAAGACGCTTTCCTAAATCCCGCAAATTCGTACAAGGCTTAACCTTGTAACTCTGTTAATCGCTTTGAACGACCCACAAGTTCTTAATCATCTGCTCCGTAAACGTAATGGCAACAAATTTAAAGAGCCTTAACAGTAGCGCTGTCCTTTGTTTGAGAATAACAAAATTTTGGAATGGCGAGAAATAACATCAATCTTGTAGAAATGTTTAAAATTACTGTTGCACTTTGTTCTGTATCCTTGTTGTTATTTTTAATACATTTAATTTGTTGTGTACCCTATTTCCATATTCATTTAGTAGAAACCGGGTGGTCACCGGGTCTGCTAAAAGACATTGACAGAATCGAGTCGGTGCAGAGAAGATTCACGAAATCAATCCCCGGTATGAGAAATCTGGCGTATACCCAGCGGCTGAAACGTTTAAACCTTGACTCCTTGAAGCTTCGACGTTTGAAGGCCGATCTTATCCTCGCTTACAAAATTCTGCACGGGTTCACGCCACCTGAGCTATCAATACTTGATATGAGCTCTAGTACAAAAACTAGGGGTCACAGCAAAAAATTAATCACTCCACTTCACAAATTAAATTGTAGGCATCACTTCTTTAGCGTCCGGGTGGTTCCAGCTTGGAACTCATTGCCGGAAGTCCCTGTCAATGCCCCTTCGGTCTACTCCTTCGGGAAACTTTTAGTGAGAGCCAAGCTGGGTCCATTCCTGCTTCGGCCAGAATTCTGTTGCTTGTAACTCGGCTGGTTATAAGTGGTCTTCCAGCCCTCACCTGTCTGGTCATGCTCGATTTGCACGACAAATGTTTTATTATTATTATTATTATTATAAACTAGAAACTAATTGTAAATATGTAGCGGTTGACTAGCAAATAGCGTTTGGTCAGCGAGAAGGTCTCGTTACGTAAACGCACCCTTAGTAGGTTCAGATTAGAAGATATCTCAATCCTCAATTTTTTTTACTCGCTGACTAAATAGACGTAACTTCATTTTTTCACGAATCTTCCGTATAAAAAATAAAACAGCTAGAAAAAAAAAAGCAAGAGCGAAAAAAAAAAAACCGAAAGCGACACGCTTTTGGAGTTTTAATCTGGAAACCGAGTGCCTTAGAATGTAAATGAGTTGCCATGGAACCCTATACCTAGTTCTTGCCCCGTCAGCTAAAAGCAAAATAATGAATTTCCGCCAAGTAAGCCAAAAAAAAAAAAAAGGAGAGAAAAGGAGAGAAAATAAGAAACGTCGCAAAAAGCTCTTTGCTCACGAAACTCGCGTCGTTAAATATTAAATGCACTCACTTTCATTCCAGTCGTCTAAGCCTAAGACATTTTTTTACGTTTTTTTTTCTTATAAATTTTGTTGCGTGCCCGAGGAACGAGCAACGGTAACTGATGAATTGGGGAGCCCGTGGGGGGATGAATTTGATCGGTTTAAACAAGCGTTAAAAAAAAAACAAATAGAATTCTACATCACAAATATATTTGTTTTGTGCTCAGGTACCGGTGAAATTATCAGAGGTAATTTCCTGAACGCAAGGCGGAGAGTTGTCGATAATTTTTTTGGAAC
>JAHWFP010113780.1:0-38518 GCA_023313725.1 Lithobius niger
AAAAAAACATCGACACTTACCCAGAATCTGAATTCCTTGCAGCCGAAGTAAAAATTTGGAACTTTGGACTTTGGAACCGCCCTATACCTTCCCAGAAAGGCTGAAATCTCAACTTTTGTACTACTCGACATAGACAAAGGCATTCATCTAGGATTCAGAGCTGCATCCCAAGCGGATGTTTTATATACTACAGTAAACGCACTGTGCGAAAAGCTGCCCTCAGATCCATCCCCACCTGATATCAAAGACCTTTCCAACCTCATTCCACAACTGTTCCAAAAGACAGGCTTTGCGACGCATAACGCCTTCAATTGGCTAACAAGGGCACTCTTCAACAACATCCTGTTGATGCGCGACATCGCTTTGGCCACCACCTGGAACCTGAACGACTCAAAGAAGTTTAAACTAAGGAAGCTTCCACTCCGTGAGACAGACACCCTTTTCCATGGCTTCATTCCAACTCTAGTCCCACACTTGGATGTGTCGAAGAAGCCTAAACCTTTCCAACACCCAGGAAACGTCAAGAACACCCAAAGACATTTTCCTAGCAAACCACCTCTAAACAATCGCCCTCCAGACCCATTGCCCAAAAGCAAACCCCAAGTCTCAGGCCCTGATAACCGCCGAATGGACCAGTCATTTCGCTCCTATCAGTCCTTTCGCTCAAACCAATCCTCGAAGAATTTCCCATCCAAAAATCGAAATCCAATGACAAAGAAGGATCAGACGACAAAAGGAGCCGTTACTCCTCCCCAGGCCGGAAACCCAAAAGGGATCAATGATGCCAACCTCCCACTTCACCACCAGTGAGAGCTAGTCTAAAACACCACCTCTCAAGAGTGGGAAAGACTGACGGACAACCAACAAATGCTATCCATCATTCAACACGGTTTTCAACCAACATTCATCTCAAATCCGCCTCTAGCCGAAGCTCCTCATTGGGAACAAGCGTCTCCAACCTTCCCTCAACTCTTCACCGAAATAGAAGAATTTTCCACCTGTGCATCCAACTTGGAACAACAATTCTCCCCTTGCACATCCCCGGCAGCATGAATTCATTGCAGATTCCCTAACTTGGAAGAGTATGGTGGTATCTGAGGCATGGCGAAGGATAAAAGCCTGCAAACCGATAATGCGGAAGAAATTTGAGGCCGGGCATTTGAAGAATACCTGAAGCAAGAAGGTATAAAGCATCTTCGAACACATATTTACACGGCCCAAGAAAACGTTTTAACAGGTTGATCATGGCCGAGGTACGCACAATATTAGTGGGAGGAAGTTTGTCTAAATTTTTATGGAGTGAAATTGTGCTGACGGACTGGTACCTTCACAACACAGGGGTAGAGAGACTAGCAACTCAGTCATCAGTACAGAGCTGGCGGGACAAGCTCAACAGCTTAGCTTCATTCTGAAGAATTGGATGCAAGGCCAATGTCAGGGTAGACTAGCCAACGAGAGGGAAGTTGGACAACAGAAAAAGAGTTGGAGTGCTGGTAGGTTATGACACAAACAGGAAGGTTGTTTTGCGTCTGGTTGGCAGAGCTCCGCGAGGTTGTGAAAATCAGTGATATCAAGGTTGCAGAGGACTATCTTCGCCTGCCCGCATTGCAACATAACATAAAGGCCTTTTACTATATTCCAGAGGGGAGTGTGAGGAATGAGCCGCGGTGTACACGTCACGCGGGCATACAATGAATGGATCTCACCAATCACTACAAAGACCCAACGCCTGTGGCAGAACTGATTGAAGTGCCTGAGGATGCACATGCAACTAAGGGAGCTGACACAGAAGATATTGGCATTCAGTCAGAAGCTTTGGAAGAGACTGTGGGGAACGGTAACATGCAACAAGTAGATGGAGAGGTGGCTCCAGGTGCATTCCCTGATGAAACCAATCCTCCAGCAGGGTGTGACCATTGTTCGAGTTAAGCAAGTGGTTCACCTAGAGGTTGAGGCTGGTATAACCCCACAGCGAAAATCGAATCTGAGTGCCTCCTCCCAGATGAGACAGCAGGAGACTATTTAGGACGGAGAGTTTGACCACGAGATCAATGTCAAATCATCAAAGTCGCTGTGCACCTAGGTCGGCAGGTCACACTTCCTCAAACCCAAGGCAGTCTAAACAATAGAAGTTTGGAAGCCCCACTTGTGTTAAACAGCCTGCACATGAGTGGGGGATTTTGTTAAGAGATGGTGTGAACCATTTACAGTTCATAGGTTCATGTACAGGCTGTTCATGTTGAGTGACAGCACGCTATTGTTGAGCATGTGCCATATCTCGCTCCGCCCCAAGATGTTGTCACGTATGGACATGTGTTACGAGTACCAAGTTAGTTGACGAATAGGACTAGCTTAGCTGTGTAAAGGACATCTAACAGTGTATAAGCTGTGACAAAATCTTGATCCAATTTGCGATCATCCTGATTAATGATTACCTGGACTGCGGGAGTGCAAGGACCAAGGAGATGCCCAATTGAAGGATGAATTGGATGACAGTATTAATGAACATCACCTATGGGCTAAATTCTGACAGGTAATTAATCCGCTAACGATTCATTATCCTTTCAAATTCAATATTGATGGGTCATTACTAATTATTTTTAGGCACGCATAATTTTTAGACCTTCAAGACTGGAGAAAAATATAACCTTTCTTTATTTACATCACCTATGGGCCTTTTTTTTAGTGTTCCCTCCCTTTTTAAGTGTGCGGGTAATCATGGTCGCAGTAAACTAAATTGAATATGGTACATGTGATACACTGCAAAACATACGGTACCTCTTCATAGTAAAGACAGTCTGCAACCAAGATGACAGATGGTTTCGTAAATTCACTGACATCTTGACCCCACCGTAACTGAGAAACCTTGACGGGCCCTTTTAAAACATTTTCATTCTTCTCTACATTCAGGCGCAGAAGTGGAAGTAACTCTTCCAGATCTGTAAGGACAACAGATGCCCTGTAAGAGAACACCACACAGTATTAACCACTTAACTTTAGTGTACAATGGAATCCTTAGTTCTCAATGCTCTTTACCCCCTAGAAAAATTACCAGTGCTATCTAAGCTTAAAAAAAATGCCATACCATTCCAGTTTTTATTTGGACTCGTAACAAACTCCAAAACACCAGCAACCGGCAATTACAGTAGTTATGACTTGACATATTCAGTAAAACAATACACTAAAACCACCAGCGAAGAACATTTACTAATTTTCAACTTGAATTTTCGTTGAAGATTATCTCAGCTCCGTTCCCTTCTTCAGAAGTTCGCAACACCAAAAATAAAAGGTGGTTCCATGGTTTGGTTAATATTTTACTTATTCTGAAACAGTTCTTCCATAAGGCCTTTTCACTCAAAAGTGTAAACATCAATTTACCTGGGGCACTGGTTGAAATTGTTTTCTATTGCCAACCAAAAATATACATTCCCTCTCCTAATGCAATCTCTCCATAGAGAAAAAGTTGTTGCCATCCTTGCCAGTTCGGTAGCTCATCCTACTGCGCATACGTGACGCAGTCCTCCTATAAAAGCGTTGGCTCGAGACAGTGTTTCATCTATTTTTATACCTCTCAATAGTTACTTTGGTAACTCAAGATGCGAGTCAGAGCAGGTATAGGTAACGTGACGACCGTAATTAGTCGATGGAGGAAATGAATGGCAAACCATTGTAGACAAGGAAAGGGTGTTAAAAAGAGATGAAGCGGTCGTTTAAGAACGGGAAGCTGTTGACAGGCGCGCAGGCGACCGAGCAGCCGATGGCAACGATTACTGCCATGGAAATTCCAAGGTAGGAAGGCTATGAACCTGAAAACTGCAGACAGTTGGTAATGCAGGATGAAAATAAGCGAGGTGGTAGGAGTGGAGGGGCGACCGTCAAGTGGTGGAAAAGAGCAGAAGGCTAGGCGATCTGCCAAGCCCAATACCAAACCGCAGGTGCAGACTGCCAAGGCATTTGTTGGAGGCTAGTTGGGAAGAAGTCATTTCCAGAAAGGGTCATAGTCGAAAGCCTGAGTGATGACCAAGCGGCATGAGCTGTGATGAGAACGGAGTCTAGTCCTGTTCGATGATGGTGAAAGGGTCGTCAGCAGCTATGGCAAGAAACTACAGGAGGGTGGCCATCAACGTGATGAAAGACGTAGAAAACCTAACAGGGATGAAGGGCCCTGTAGAGGAAGGACACAAGGCAGTTGAAGTACGCAGCAGGTCGGCAGGAAGACTGGCCCAAGGCGTCAACGATTCTGCAGGATGCAGAAGACCGCGAAGGGACGTCAGACAAGGTAGTTGTGACAAAAAGCGGCGGTCATGCTTTAAGTCCAAACTGAAGGGATGTCCAAGGTGAAAGCCCCGGTTCACAGCAAGAGACAGTGTGGAACAGCCGACCCCTGGCAATCAGAAGGATGAAGGCAGTTAAGAGACTGTGGCCATTGATCGACGAACCAAGTGGGACCTCTTGGTTATGACGAAAAGCAGCAGTCGTGCTGTAAGGTCGAATTGAAGGGACATTAAAAAGATGAAAGCCCTGGTTCGGTCGGAGGGCAGGGGACGGCGTGGCCGCGTGAAAGCGGCTCACCCCTAGCAATCAAAAGGGCAAGGGCAAGGGCAGTTGACAGACAGCGGTCTTTAATCGACGAACCGACAAACCAAATGAGAACTCCTGGTTAGGAGTTTTTACTTAGTTTATTTTAGGTAAGGAAACTAGGTGGTCAGGCAAACTGGAAGTGGCCTAGGGTCGTCTGTCAGCACAGGAGCTAGTGTAGAAGGAGGACCAAGGCCAGAAAGCTACTAGGGCCACGGCCTTGTGCAGTCGTTAGGAAGAACACTGCAGGATACCTGTCGGCAGAGCAAGAAGACGGGTTGGTCTAGGTAACAATCGGTGGAAAGTTGGAGGTGTACGAGACGGATGGTAGACGACCGTCGGGAAAGGACTCCACGACGATAAGGCCAGGCGAAGATAGCCCAGTAGATGAAGCAGTGCCAGATAGCATCGTTAATTCTTTCGTTTCACTTGGCAGCCTGCTACCGCAAAGTACATATCTTTGATCGAGTTAAGAAACAACTGAACCTCTCGAAGACTTCCTCTAAGAGGTACCCACTGCAAATGTCCAAGACGAGGCAATAGCACGAAGCTCATGTGCTTTGACATAGCACGGTCTAGGAGCAATCATCATAGAACTAACATAAGATCTCTTAAAACTTCACATATCCATTTCGCAATCACTGCCGGAGAAACCAGGAGGACTGTAGGCTATCTATCTTTTTATTGATCCGAACAAACAGGGGTTTCTATGGTTTGGGGTTATTACTGTCTAACATGGTCGAACAGGTTTTTGGATATAGTGTATCTACCATCTCTTTCGTGACGGTCATATGAAAATGAAGAGCACGCACTGGACTCTGCACCCTTTCAATCTCAGAAGGACCCGCGAGAGGAGTGAGGGCTTTGAGAATAATAGGAGAAGGGGGTTTTATCAGGACGTTATGACTAAGCCCGGAACTGCAGAGGGGCAAGGACTGTTACCCGAGCCCAGTCCAAGGTGTACTGAAAATACTCCCGTCCTCTTGTGAAAGCTGCTAACTCTGCTTGCTTGGCTGCTGTCACCATATCCAAAAGGAACACGGTTTTCTAACACAGATGTGTAAAAGATGTTCTGTGCAGTGGCTCGTATGGAAGGCCAGAGAGACTAACCAAAATCATAGGAAGGTCCCAATCAGGACTGAGTCGATAGATTGAAGGCCTCTGAATGCCGAACAAGTCAGGAGACTGCACGATGTGATCAGTATCTGTGTTTACAATTAGGGTAAGGACAGACTTGTTGGTTGAACAGTAACCTTTAATAGTGATTGTAGAAAGCCCGCTTTGGAACAGATGCTCGAGAAACCCTGTCTCTTGTTAAACGGATGAGTAGCAAGTGTCGACAGATGTAGCTGCACACCGCTCTCTCCACTTCTTTCACTTAGCCTCATACACTTGCACTGTAGTCACGGTGTCACTGTAGGATATGCATGATAACCACTGATAAGAAATCTGACGACTTCAATGTGGCTTTCAAAGTGCACGCGTGAACAATGTGGCACGCGTGAAAATGAAGAACATTTATGTTCGAATGAAGCATCTCTTCCCCGTGCTGAGATGAAGAGTGAAAAGGAGCAGTGGTTCCCTCATCAGCTCTAGGAAAGCTGTGTACCACGCCGCCATAGTCCATAAGTGTGCTATTAATATGTCTACTCTAGAGACGTCCGAATCTTGTTCAGTATTTTTGGAAGGAGGCAAAACGGTGGAAAAAGCTAAGCCGCCATCGCTTCCTACTAAATGCTGAGGCTGTCTGGGAAAGGGGACAAAGTTCAGATGTTGTGAGTTCTTGCGGGTTGAAAAGAGATCAAAGTTCCCGGTCCCCTTTGTTGAAAAATCCACCTGTACGCAGACGGAGCGTCAGTTAATCGTCAGTATTGTGTTCCTCCGAGACAATTCGTCCACTACGACGTTGAGATTCCCCATGAAATGCCGAGGCAACGATGTTGGAGCAAAGTTGATATCGACGAGGCACTTCTAGGTGAAGAGTTCCTCTGCCCTTCTCGGTGAAGGCAACAGCCGATGAGTTGTCTCGACATCATCGCCACAGATGCAGAATGTAGGAAAGGGGCCCACATCTGTATTGCATTGAAGATTGCCTGCACTTCCAATACATTGATGCGGTAGACCTTTTCTTCCTTTGTCCAGTCCAGAAAATCGTCCAGGTGTCCACCCCAACCTTCTCTGGAGGCATCGGTAAAAAGAAGGAACTTCGGATGGCATAGTGAACGAAAACTCCCTCCAGAACACTATTGGCTACTATCCATCAATCCAGTGCAACCAGGTTATGTTCAGCAGGCTGGCCCTGTCCTCCCAGGAAATTCTAATGGTCCAGTTGTCGCGTCGTAAAAAGTGTAGAGGTCTGGCTCTCCGGAGACACCAAGTCCAGCTGTCTGATCAGGCTATAAAGTTTGTGGGTCGAGGTTACCGCAGCCGTCAACATCTTTTCGATGGACTGTATCAGATGCACAAACTGTTCCATGGACAGACGAATCGTAAATTGGCGCTTATCAAAATCCACCTCAGCAAAGTGAAGGCCTGAGATGGTGTCAGGTGTGACTTGATTCTCTTCACTCCCAAGTACATGTGTTGAAAGGGTCGAAGGCAAACCTCGGTGTCCAAATGTAGCCTTTCCGGCTTTCTGTTCCTGATGAGGCACTCGTACAGGTATGTATATGTGCAGATTCGATGATGGTGAAGCCAACCGAGTACAGGAAGGAGTGTGAAAATCTGTGGGGCTGTGTAGAGCCACATGGCATCACATCAAAGTGGTAAACTACTCCTTTACAAATCAGTCGGAAGTGGTACACCGATGGGTGCAAGGGTGTAGATAAGCATCCTCCAAATCAATGGAAACTGTAAAATCGTTCCATTAAAGAGCTTCCCAAATCAATGCCACAGTTTCCATCTTAAGTGCTCGTTGATAAGAAATGTGTTTAGACAAACAAGGTTGAAAATGAGACGTAAGCACCCGTTGGAAAATTGGCGAATGATAGGGTATAACCGTTTGTAATAACTGAGTGATGGATTGATAATTTATGATGCACCGCCACTTGCGAGTGTGAGACATTAACCTGCCCCCCACCTGACGGTAAAGTGATGCAGGTTGGTTAAGCCTTGTAGGGTACTCACCCTCGTCCTTTGCGACTGTAGAAGGGATTCCACCTGTTGTACTCTGAGGGCTTCTTCGGGTTCTTAGTGGGCCTATTCCTTTGTTATTCACCTCCACCTCTTACATGGGGTGGCGAAACGGATTGTCGTTGCGAACATGTTGGGACTGTTGAGTCTGCTGCCTCGAAATGGGCCCCAAAAGAATGGATTCGGTGGCTGCTGGCCCAACGAATCGGGGTTCTTTGCAAGTTGGGAAGGTTCAACTCGGGTGCCATAATAAGGAGTAGACCATTATAAAGCTTACAAGAGGAGTGGATTGGTACCAACCTTAATAGGATGATGGTATCCTTGGATACCCCCGTAGTGTGAGAAGAATGCCATTTTGGCCATGCAGTACTGAGTTATCGAGAGAACGACATTCATAGTTAAAAGCACTCGCATAAGAATTCAGAGGCATTGCGCATGAAGCTTACACCCCTTCAAGTATATGGGTCACCATCTCTACCACATTCTGCCAATCTGTAGCTTCAGCAATAGTTTCAGTAGGCACAGATTCACGATTGTGATCGTCCAGATTCATATCTTCTCTAAAGTCTGGTTCACAAGGTAATTGCAAGGGCGAAACGGATACAGTTTCAGCAAGCGAAATAGCAAAAACTTCTGCTTGTTTGGGGCTCCATTCTACTAAATGGTTGACACCCAGGCCTAGGACAATTTTTACCAATTGATCATTTAATATCAATTAGCTCTCACCCACAAAGATCTCCGTTTCGCCCTTGTTTGGGCTCGTCAGTAGAGAATACTTTGTGGATGAGAGCTAATTGATATTAAAGGGCTAGAGATCTTTGTGGGTGAGAGCTAACTGATATTACAGATAATTGCAAGACATGAAAGAACAGTGCATCCAAATGGTCTGGAATAGACTGACCCATCATCGTATTTCCGGAGGGACGTAATGATGCATAAAGGACAATTGGAACATCGAGCGACAGAGACATCCAGTCGTCAGGCAACGGAGTACAGGAAAGAGGTATGTGAAAATCTGTGGGGCTGTGCAGTGTGCAGAGCCACATGGCATCAGTTCACAGTGGTAAACTACTCCTTGACAAACGAGTTGGAAGTGGTACACCGACAACGACACACTATCACCTGCCAAATGACTGCGACACCCGTGAATGCGACTGTGATATCGAAACAGTGTTGAGAAATTTCACCGAGGGGTGGAACACGCGATCGAATATGATGTAAGGGGGTTAATCTAATATTGTGATGCAATACGTAAGGAACGAGACACACAGATACTGTTTATGGCTGACAGACTGTGCTAGCGCACACCAACCAATAGTATCGAAGGCGAACACCCCTGGGCATAACAGGGATTACCCAGCCAAGAGGTGCCGCAGCTACTTTCATTAAAGCATCCCGATCCGAAGCCATATGTTTATTACTCACCACATCACTAGAACTAGAGTTAACGGGACGTTCCAGACACATGAAGGGGTACAACAAACACTAGGAGACGACGATGGTGACGTCGAGGGTGATTTAGTAAAAGTAATCTGTGTATCATGAATGTTTAAGAGTACCATAAAATACCAACAAAGGCTACAAGAACTGCTCCACCCTGTTTGTAGTATTGCACAGCATTTACAACTGATCTACTGATTTACACTGATATTCATCTGAGACACTTAGACCTTGGACGAACTACTCTCTTTGAGGATGGGTCACTCGCGTCTAGCTGAAATTCCGATCGCACTCCCACCTGCCCCAACGGCGATTGCAGCACCAGTTAGATGGGGCCGTGTGATTAAATGCGAGTGACGAGAGTGAAACGAGATAAGCATTTGGCTAGTTTCACTTTCAGGTTGTGTGCCCATGTTTACATTTTATGTCTGGGCATGTGCAGGGCAATTTTAGCCCCATGGTGTAAACATTGCTGTAAACATCAAGTAACGGTTTCTACATCGCCCCAATTAAGTTGCAACTGTGTGCAACCTTCACGAATGTGAATTGTGTGGCGCTCCTCATTTGGCCAGTAGATATTAAAATTTACTCACTGTTGTCTATTTCTTACTCACCATGTAGAAATAGTTTTATCAGGTGTGTTGCTACTTACGGTTAAACATTGTTTTCAATAATCAAACTCTCCAATTAGTTACAGAGGCTAGTAACAATATTAAATAGTTGGTTGGATACTGGATAGCCATTGTAATTCTGCACACAACGACGCAAACCACTTGTTTCTAGCTAGTACGGTTCCCAAGATATGACAATTTCAGCCTCAGGGTTTGTTAATCAGTCGCAGTTATGACCAGTAGGGCTAAAAATCAGGTCGCCAACTGCTGAATTCCCCTCGCCATTTGGCGAGTGGCGACCGACATTAGTGAAGGAAGACTATGTGAGTGACTGGTCATTCTCGAAGGAGTAGTTCATTCAAGCTCAGACTACTCTACGCTGCCTACAAGTGATCAATGCAGACCGTTCTAAGGCATCCAACGTCAAATATTCTGTATTTATACGTACGGTACCTGGAAATTTCTAGTTTTACATACAGTAGTATTTTAAAGAGGTGCTACGTTGAGGAAAGTGCCCTTAGTTAGGTACAGGACCCGATGAACGAGCTCCACCCCTCCGAGTTACATTTTTTTTTCCACAACAGAGGTTTTTCTTAGAAATGGAATTCTCATTATTATAGTTTCTTCCACATTATGTTTGCAGGAAACTGACTGTATGACGCCACATTTCCTTCCACTACGAGTGCAAAAATACATGTAAATATCCCACTCGTAGACTCTAACAGTAACCGTGAAGAGTTCACAAGTGTGATCTCCACGTGTTTGTGCACTCGTAGTGCAACAAAACATGGAGTCATATAGTCAGTTTCCCCGCAAACATAATGTGGAACAAACTACAGTTAGAGGTAGCTTGTGTTCTCAAAAGAGACAATTTACGCCTTAACATAGAATTCAAACGAAGAATATTCAAGTACACCAAATAGGACGTTATATTTTTTATTTGAATTTGAGCACTTTTTGACTGAAGTGATTCTGTACAGTTATTGGACATTAAATTTTGAACACTTCAACCGTTGTACTGAATTCAACATAGGGATTATTGTTCCTGGTAGATGCCAATGTTTGTGCAAACATCTTTCCATTTTGAACAAGAAAAATGTTACATTATTGGATGAGCTAAGTTTCTCACATAACAATGTTAAATTGTAACAATGGTGATTTCGTCCAGGAAAAAGAGCTGCATCAATGCTTGTGTGGCAAAGAAGTGTTCAAAATTCACTGTCCAATACTGTACATTCAAAGTAAGATATGTTTAGTTTTTTTCCAATTCCATTCAAGTTGCGACTGCAACACCGCTCATGATGGTCCGAACACTCTGTTGGGTTTGTCGCAATAAAGGTTTACATACGGGAATTTTATGCCACCTCTGTATGCTTGGTACACATTTGCGCTTATGAGAAGGAAAGGTGCCTCTTCACCGGTCTGCTCCACGTTGTGCTAAAATACGTAAGATGATCAGCTGAATAACTCCTATGCTTATAGAAAGGAAAGGTGTCTCCACACCGATCGATCTGCTTTAAAATGCTGCGCTAAAGTTACATAAAATGATCAGCTGAACAACTTTTTCCCTTACCACTTTTGGGGCAAAGACTTCCTTTTTCCCTCAGAAATTAATCAAAACCACACTCCTTGCGCCGACACACCGCGTTCATTTTTGTCTCGCGCGAAGACACAAACGAACGCGATGAGGCGCCGCAAAGAACGCAGCCCAAACTTCTCAAGCTTAAATATTACCTTTATGCACTGCATTGCAATGTACCTCGTGCCCAAGTGATATAAACCGCCGTTTGCATATATGAACCACATATTTTCACGTTGCGGGGTTCTAATACGCAATTAAATACAATTTTTTTTTATAATAACGCATGAACAAAAGACTTCACAAAATGTGTCAATTTTTTTTTTATTTAGCTTCTCTACTCTTTTATCGACAACCTTACCTAGAATATTACCAGTTCCTTTACACAACTCAAACGTTATACTAATTTCACACTTACTCTGGGAGCAGTTGTAGGAAATCTAGGACTACTGTGCAATTTGCCAACTTTCACTTTTTTCACTTGGGAGTTGCTGTTTACATCCCAAGGAATAGTTTTTCACATGTTGCCACTTTGGCAATACACATTTAATGTATTAGGTATTAAAGATGGTGGCCAAAATGGCGCCCAATTTTGCTCATTGGCCGATTATGCAAGAACCGTTAGTGATACCAAAAACGGTTGAGATTAGGGATGAGTCAATAACCGAAACCGAAACCGAATTTTCGGTTTTTACTGAAAACCGAAACCGAAACCGATTCGGATTTTGTGTCGGTTTTTCGTACGGTATTCGAAAAATCAAATATTTCCTTATTTTTTAAAAATAATTATTATTTTCTACGTATGAATGACAACAAAGCTTCTAGTCATTATAATGAAAATAGAGGAAAATAGTGCCACAGCTATACCCATGGTTTATCACGCGGCTGAAAGTGAAAAAGGAGTGAGTTAGAAGCCAGTATTACAGGGGAAAAAAATAGAAATAGCTAGTTGGGGTGGATGGTGGCAAAAACCGATACCGAAACCGAAACCGAGGTTTTTTGGGGGTGAAAACCGAAACCGGAACCGAAGTCAAAAAAATGAAACCGACCCATCCCTAGTTGAGATAAAAGTTGTATGCAATAATGTAATCTACAATGTCATTCCCATACACTTTTTTTCTCATCGCTTTGGTTTTCGAAGAAAATGGATTTTTATGCAATTTTCAGCCTTTTTGGGGCTAATTTAATGCTAACAGACATCTCAATTTGTTAACTTAAAACTGCTGCTGCATCGTTTCTAATTCAGGTGGATGGCTCGAATTAGATTCATTTGAAAGGTGGGAGTGTCTTCTTTGCAACAAGGGTCGTTGAACGGGTCTACGACTGTTAGGAACCGAGCTACGCTCGCTTTACTAGGGGCTGATATTACAGTCACCGTTGGATTTTTCGCTCAATTTTAATCTTTCCACTGCTATTGTGACGTGTCTAATTTAGGTAGATGATGGTCATTATCCAATATATTACTGATCCTGCGAACTGTAACGCAGACCGCTGATGAAGGAATAAGCCATGCCATCCATGCACGCATTAGAAGGTGCATGCGCAGCACGCGTAACCTGTATTTCATTATTTTTGCACTTCTACTGTATACTCTCGGTTATCTTATATTTTATTTTTGTAGCACCCTATGTATTCATTGGCTGTTCTGGTATGCTGCAGCTCTCGAGGGGGGGGGGGGACCCTGTGACGATGCCGAGTCGTCCCAGTGACGCAGCCACCCTGTCCGGCTGGGCACCAAACGAGCAGTGGGTAACCTGACCACTTCCTTCGGGTTTGGTGTCAGTGAGTCAGTCAGAGTGAGCGGGATGTGAGCCAAAGCACCCCATGAGCTGGCTGATGCTATAAAAGGAAGTAAAGTGTTATAAGCAACTCTTTTGTTGCATGTCAAGGAGTGCAGGCTATCCGGAGACACTCCTTACCATTGTAGATTACATTATGGCAAACAACTTTTATCTCAACCTTCTTTTGTATCACTAACGGTTCTTGCATAATCGGCCGAATGGCATAATTTGGCGCCATTGTGACCGCTATCTTTAATGCCCAATACATAAATGCGTATTGCTAAGGTGGCAACATGTGGAAAACTATTCCTTGGGATGTAAACAACAACTCTCAAGTGAAAAATAAAAGTTGGCAAAATGTACATGCTTTTCTACAACTGCTACATGACTAACTTGGGATCACTCTAAATTACCATATTTATAACGTAATAGTGTGATCCCGTAACTAGATAATTGCGGTTTGCGTGCGTTGATTGCAATTTTTTACCTTTGGAAAATACACGGAGAAGGCAGTAGAAATCTTAAAAGTTAAAGGTGCAGTGAAAACGGGGAAGGTATGTTTGACGTATGGGGAAAAGATGAAACTGGGCAGTGTATTTTAGCAGTGCTGACGAACGCAGAAAAAGAAAAAAAATCTAGGGTCTAAATAACGTGACAATAACCAAGGTGACGTTTTGTAATCCTCGGAAAGCAAGCTTTCTTTGGGTACTTTTGCAAGTAATGTAACTTTTATTACATTGTATTCCACACACGTTATTAGCAGGTGTGTCTGAAATTTATTTATTTAATTTTTGGTAGTGTTTATCGCCGCACTTTCAAACGTTAGCTTCTAGCATACCACTCATCTTAATTTTCAGTTCATTTTAGTTAAAAATTGCACGGCGTCAATAGACATACAAAAAGAAATTACTTTTTATTGGGAGGGGGGAGGGTTTACATTATATTTGGACCTTGAGTGGGGAGAGGATCAAGATTTTTTTGGTTACGAAGACAAGGGTCATCGAAAATGTGGTAGTCACATTTTATCCCCCCCCCCCCCAGGGCCATAAATTAAATAATGACCGGTGCCTTAGTTGCGATGACCTTACGTTTTACCGCATCTGTCAAGGTCATCATGCTGCCACTGCTATGCATTTCTTTACCGTACCGTTGGGGAAAGATGAAATGATCTTACCCCACATCTTGAAGCCACTTAGATTAGGTACAAATATTTCACGCACCCAAATGCAGCTGCAGCAAGTCCGACGGCTCCAGTGCCTGACCCCAACTCTAGGACACTTACGCCTTCCAGCAAGTGAATGCCTTGGTACCAAAAATCCGATGTTTCAAAGTATTTTAAAAGTGCCAGAGCAGCATCCCACACAACACAGCCTTCGTCGCCCACCATCAGTTGATGGATTTTCAAAGTCAAAGAATTCCATGGCCCAGTTTCGATTTCTCTTACGAAAGTCTCGTCGCTGCTCAAGGGCGTCGCCATCTTTACTAAAACCTAGCCATAATAATCGAAGGCGAACATTTCGTGCCTAATATTTTCAAAATATTTTCAAAATATTCTTATAAAATACTATGGAGATTTGATAAATTACAGAATTATGTTTAGTATTTAATTTTTATAAATTGTATCATAGATCTCTGAATTTTTGAAAGGCGTTTTTGAGAATACGAACTGGTCTTGTTTAATGTATGGCAGACAAGCGAATTCATAATATTAAATTTGGCGATTTGACGAAACCGATAAACTACTGATATAGGCTAGTGAAGCTTTGTATAAACACAACTTTAATCTATACTCAAATTTATAATCAAAATTTGTGTATATGTGATTAGAGTTGTTCCCTGCATTTACTAACCAATACTTATTTTTTTCTTCTTAGGATACAAATATTGCTACCGTAGGTGTGTCGTACTTTTGTTGCTTTGAAGCGCACATGTTGTCCGGCAATCATGCAGACGATTTGTATGACACCTATTTCTGCGGTGTTTTGGAGAAAAGTAAGTTAACTAGGAGCTAAGAAAAACTGTAAAAAACCTAGTTTTTCTTGTTTGTAGTTTACATCTGACAGAATTCTCCTTCGAGAGTGCACTGAATTTATTTCCTGCTAGAAAAGACTCGCTGATCTGAGCTCAGAGTAACCCGAACATGGTTAAACAGTAAATAACTTCTATGGTTTTGAGCTATTAGTTTTGCTTAAATAAAATTTGAAGTCTTCTTTTCTAAGTTAGGCAGCGAGCGGTGGTGAGATCGGGATCGGTAAGATTTGATATGAATTCTTGTTGATATGATCGGCAAGAATTCTTGTTGATTTGAATTCTTGTTGATATGAATTCACGCCGATATGAATTCTTGTTGACTTTTTGTAATCCATTCCACGCTTGACTAAAAAAAACACTGAAAACTCTTTTAACTCGAAATATTATGTTGACAGATGGGCGCATCTTCACTTCAGTTTAGGTGGACGAGCTTTTGGCTGCGGTTTCTGATACTATGTGTTTAGGCGGAGCGAGCGATTTTTTTTCAATCCTAAACTGAAAAAGTGCCGACAGATGCCACTGCCAGTACAAAATATGCTGGGTAATTGTTTGGAAACAAGACACTTAAAAAGTCTGGTAGAAGACACTTAAAGTTAAAAACGCTGCTACCAGTAAACCCCAATATAATTATGTACTGTAAGAGTTGTGTGTGGCAGCAAGAAACTTAAAAATGCTGCAGCCAGTAAGCCCCATTATATGTAAGTACTGTAATAGTGGTGTATTGGCAAGAAGACACTTGATAATGCTACTCTCACGCTCCAGACAATGGTGCTTACTGGCAGCAATGTTTTCAAATGTTTTACAGTATTGTACATAGAGTGAGCTTACTGGCAACAGTGTTTCTTGTAAACAGTACATCACTCATTTGGTATAAGACGGCTTACTAACAACTTTTTCAAGCTTCTTGCTGCAAGTACACTAATCTTACTGTACAAATAGCGAGGCTTGCTGGCAGCAGAGGTTTTAAGTACCTTGATGCCTGTACACGACTTGTGCAGTACCTACCCAAGTACATACCACAAAACTGATATCCGGTTATGTATGGAATTCTTAAAGTTAGCCCAAGCTTGTCACCATATGCCGGCCAAGTGTTTGCAAAGGGGTGGTCCAGCATTGACCTTACGTTGCTGTTATCTGTTGGCCCACGTGTAGGCCCAAGCTTAGGCCTTACAGTAGACCCAAGCGTAGACCCAAGCTTAGGCCCAATAGTGGGCCCAAGCGAAGACCCAAGCTTAGGCCCAATAGTGAGCCCAAGCATAGACCCAAGCTTAGGCCCAATAGTGGGCCCAAGCGTGGACTCAAGCATTGGCCACCATTTGGTTTTAATGTTGGCCCACACGGTTGGCCTAACTTGGGTTATGATTGGAATCCCCAAAGTTGGCCAGAACATGTTTTATTTTTAAAAATAAAATATAAATACAAAACAATACCTTGGTAGGAACTATTAACCCTTTAAAAATGTGTGCGCCCAAATGCGCCTGATGTATAATCATTGTTTACACCTCTTCTACAGGTTAGATCAAAAAAATTCCAGTCAATTGCAATAAACTCAAAAGGTGATGTAAAAGCCAGATAATAAAGGGAAAAAATTAAACAGGTTTCCATTCGAAGATGATAGTCGGCTAGATTTTTCCATCCACAGCAAATTGAGTATCGAAAATTCGCCAAAAATTGTAAGATCGTTCTTGCCTGTCTGGAATATTGCGTATTTTCCTCCGTACGTCAGTAATGTCGTCTGATACGTTCCAGAGTATGAATCTAGACGTTTTTAAAGTAATCGTAATGTAATTATACTAATTAACGTAAACATATGAACACACATTCTTTGCTAATCGTCAAGCTAACTGTCAAGCTGTGAAAATGCACAAACAAAAAAGCAGATTAAAGCTCATTCGAACGACACAAACTATAATTTCAACTCCACTTCCAGGGAACAAGGATTGTGACATGTCAACGGCCATACACATGGATACTACATCGCTAATCAAACAAGCAAAACGGTTGGACATTTCATGCATTAAAAATTCACACAAAAATACACTCCCGTAAAAAGTAAACTAAAAAATTACCAATTTTAAATATGCACATAAATGAATGCATAATCACTCCTACGAAAAAGAACTAAAACAGAAACCAACCACAAAAACTTTTCAAGCAACCTGCTTAGCAAAAGCACTTGCATGTTTCACACACTCATGCTTGTGTATGCATGCATGCACACACACACACATTGTTTTCACTTTCTAACATTACCAATGACTAAAAACAAACCTTGTTCCCTGGTACTGGAGTCAAAATTATAGTTAGTTTCGTTAGAGTGAGCTCTACTGTTTTTATTTGTTACCTTCACAACTCTGAATTTCGTGGGATACGAGTTCTAATACTACTGATTGCTTCATGTTAATGGCGTACAAACCTCGGCCAAAACTTATTCGGTTGTTGTTGCCCTATCCTTTAGCTAAAGGCCAAAACTATATTTAAAAAAAATGGTGTGCGCGCTCAAAAAAAGTATTAATTAAGCAACTGTATTGCAATCTTGTGGATGAAATTTAGTTTCCCCAAAAAATTCAACACGACATCCTAACAAAAAAAAAAGCCTTCATAGAAATTAGCTACATACAGTTCCTTTTTTTAGAAAGGTAAAATAAAAAAAAACACCGGTTAACAAGCGTAATATGTAAATAAAATTTCACTTAAATATTACTGTAATTGGCTTAGTGTGTAAAGCTTTGGGGCATGCTGTCCGAAATAAACAAGTTACGTTTTATAATTGCCGGTGTTTTATGTCTCTCCTCAGCCTTGCTCATGTGCTAAACTACAAATTCAAGTATTTCAACTCTTATTTTCGTACTACCAGCAGCCATCTTGTGAGTGGAACCTGACGTTCGTGACGCTCATAGCGAATGCCCTATTTTGATGAATAACTGTTTGCTACTTGACATGCACATTCTTTCCTCACCGTGAAACTGTGACTAAGAGGTTTACCCACCACAGGTTTCTTCGTTTCCGACATTTTGATCATGATTGTAACCATGATCAACATGATGGAAACGAAGAACAAAGCATGCTTTTGTTCGAAAAAGTAACCAATTGGCTTCAGCTCCTATAGGAAACCGGTACACAATGTGATTGTGGAAGAACCACAATGTGTTAAAATACAATTCTAGTTCTTGGTTAACAATGTTTGGGCTACTTATTTAACTTGCTAATTGTTGAACTGAGATCTCCTACAATGTAGTCGGTTGCGGAAAACAATTGGGCAGATATCCATGACGTCTCAACGTGCACATCATCTCTGACTGAACTGATTGTGTTGTAAGATGGCGGGGAAAATGAAGGAAGTATGTAGCAGCACAAGAGTGTGAGTCACATGACACGCACACACCTTGCCCTTTCAAGTTGACAATAGCAGAAGTAGGACAAAGTTGAAAGTTGGCCAAGAAAGCAAGAACTGTTAGCCAGGCTTTGAGCCAAGTCGGGCCACACACACGCCAATAAATTCACTGGTTGCTTTGGCCCCTTTGTCTTCCCCACGTGTTTGGCCAACATGTTAATAATTAGTTAGGGCCTAATAGTTTTGACCAACTATTGACCAGGCTTTAGGCTAAGCGGAGTTGCCCGCGGGGCAATAAATTTGACAGTTGCTTTGGCTACTTTGTCTTCCCCACGTGTTGGCCCAACATGTCAGTCAGTAATTAGCTATGGCCAAATAATTTTGGGCCGACTGCGAAATAATGTATATTTGACAAGTATTTTGTTGGGTCAGGTTAAACTATTTTTTCCCCTTTATAATTACTTGACGGAAAGCCTAATGGGCTCTATCAGGAGAAAATAGAAAACGAGGGAGTGTGGTTCGTTAATGTCCACTGTACTCCCAAGTTAGTTCTAAATTGGAACAACATTCTGTTAGTAGAGGCGTGCTCCACATCACCAAGGCAAATTTTAGGTCCATTGTTTTTAAATGGTAGGTGTCTAAAATACCAAACAATGGGACTGCAATCATTCTGCACTATTCATTCTTGTGTTCAGCTAGCTATGCGCTCCGTCAGTGCAGCAAAGACTACCTTTCTGCAAGTAGCCCCCGCCCACGACCATCCCTCCAAAAATGATTTGCCAAAGGTCAGACTACTTGAGGTAAAGATACGAACCCCTGAACTCGAGAGACCATAGTGAAGCTCAAAACAGCTTGTATTCAAAATTCTAAGAAAAACTGAATTTGTGTAACAGTTCCAAATATTACAACATATTTCTAAGACACTTTCGAAGAAATCATGGGCTACAGCAATAATGAGTCATACCTTCCAGTAGCCTATTGTGTGAGCATGAACTTTGCCTGATGGGGAGGTACAGAAAATGGCCACATGGTCCCCATTCATTGTTAGCTGATATTAATGTCTTTTTATGTCAAAAACACCCAAGGTTCGCATAAGCCTGGAAGCCCCTGAAAATGCTTGTAAGATATCAAAGGGGTTTCCTGACCTTGGAAATAATAATTGTACTCCTTGTTTTTCATTAAAATCTCCAATGACCTTTAGGGTGCTGGTAAATTGTTTGGTTCCTAGTTCACATCGTGTTTGACATTTTGGTGAGCTGTCACTAATGGGCTTGTCTGTTCTTTTTTACATTTTTTTTCACAGCTTTCCAAAGAAATGTGCACAGGGTGTGTGCGCAAATACGGACACCTCTCATTTCCAATGTCAAGTGAAGTAAATTATTCACAATTTCGCAGGAATGTCCCCAGTTGCACTACAGATTTCGGAAGCAGTGTGCGCGTAAGTAGAAATTTGTCTGCTGTCATAAGAAAGACCGAACCTGTACACATAATTTTGTATTAGGCTTTTGCCAGTTTACGTATATCTGTTTGTGGTTCTTCATGTTTAGTTGGATTCATTTTTCACACTGTTGTAATTCTTGTAGTGTTTGTTTCTCTCCCACTGCTGTTCTGCTGTGACTAAATTCAGTCTCTGACCATTCCTTGGGTGCATACCTGCAGTTTCTTTTTTCTGTAGATATAACTATATAGAATCTGTGTATGCTAAGCTTTGTAATCACGTATTTCTTTTTTTACTTCTTTAACCAGGTATCCATACATACTGCACCACTTTCACAAATTAATTGGAAACTAGGTTTGCAAAGGATTGTTGGCATGGGTCCTCGTTCTAAAAGTGTAGGTAGACATGTTTTTGGTTGGTATTAGTAAGATCAGGAGCCTATAGAAAACAACAGGAGCGTGTCTCCGTAACTTCCACTACACTGCTAAGTCAGAAGCGTCTACAGTGGTGTACGAATTTGTTAGCAGAGGGTGCGTTCTGCATGAGATGGTTAGAGGTGTGTGTCGCATTCTCAAGGCTAGTTTTCGGTCTTTTGTTTTTAAACAATAAGTGTTTAACATAGAAACAATGTCAAAGTAATAATAAAAAAAACTTAAACAGACAATATGTTGTTCGTAAGTAGCCAACAATAAAATAGAGCATTGCTTTCATGGCACACGTCTGCTTCGCGTGCTAGTGCTACATTTCAGTTTCAAATTTAGACAACTTGGCGCAATATCCCTGCTCCTTCTGGCTTTACTACAGCGTACTTAATTACGCACTCCTAACATAGACTATAGTTTGTTCCACATTATGTTTTCAGAAAACTGAATGGATGACGAATCGTTTCCTTGAACTAAGAGTGCAAAAACATGTGGAAATCACACGTGTAGACTCTACACAGTTACTGTTGAGTTTACGAATGGGATGTTTACGGATTTTTTGCACTCATAGTGGAAGAAAACGAGGCGTCATACAGTCAGTTTTCTGAAAACATACTGTGGAACAAAGTATAGCCACACACCCTCCTGTTAGGCTCCTATGTTTCTATAGGCTTTTGGTAAGATTGCTGTGTTTTGTGTAATCCTCAGTTGAGTTACAATGTACCTTTACATAGAACAGGTTGAGGTTGGTTTCCGTTGTAACAGAATGTCTGTGGGTGTAAAAGTTTTGAACTTTCAACCCTGGGTATTGAGGTTTTATTTTCCTAACTCAAACACAGACAACATAGTGCCAATATAGTTGGCTTCAAGGATCCAGTTAAAGAGCCAATGCTTCTTCGTCACTGCGCTAAAAAGTTCAGTAAATATGTGGCCGTAATTTTTTTGCTCCTTAACTAGGAATTCCCAAAAAGCTCCAAATTTATACCACTTTTACCGCGTTGGATATCAACCAGCAAAGTTACCTTTTTGTTGCCAATCCCCAATGTCAAACTTATCAGGTGATTCAGTCATGTTTCTATGTTACAAATTTATTTTGAATCTGGAGAAACCCGTATCTTTTCAAAAGTACAGCTTTAATTTCTTAATTTTTGCTACAGTAGGTTAGTAATAGTAATAGATGTCAATCATCCGAGCCATACGCTTCTCCTCGGGACACCCCAAGGAACAGCTGAAGGTGATTGCTTAGAACTAGTCTGTGTGAATGGTGAGTAATGCTAGTAGCAGTGAAATAGCTGAGCCACACTTTGAAAGGACAAAAGGAAGATTTCTAAAAATTGGTTATCCTGCAGGACTTCTAAATTGTGTAACAAAGAAAGCATACTCGATAGTGGAAGCAGAAAATAGGAAAGGTGGGAATGAGTGTGAGAAAGTGGTGGCAGATGGTCCTGTAGTAAGATTGACCTACCGGGGGGGGGGGGGGGAAGAGTTACAGGACCTGTACAAGACGTCTTGCTCAAGAATGGCTTCAGGACATATTCGAAAAAAAAATTTGGAAGGATTGAAGAAGAGGATGTCTGGTAGTAAAAAACACAGCCTCAGTAATGTGAAAGAAAGCCAAACATACAGAAACGAAGAAATTATGGTAGCAATAAGCAATACTAGGGAAGCATTGGAGAGACGAGGAAAGGAGTAAAGACGAGAGTGGCCCAACATATGGGAAATGTTCGTAATAAAGTTGAAGCTAATGGCATAGCAGTACATTATGGCGACAGAGCACGAGATTGACTGGAAACAGACAAAGACGCTGATTAGGTAGAATTCCACGAGAGATCCACACCTCAGGTGTCTTGGTTCAATCTATTGCAATTCAAAAGCATGACAAAAAAAAAATTAACGGTTAAATGAACATTCAAGACCCTTCATATTCTAGAGTAAAGAATTTAGTAAGAAATAATCTGGCAGGTCAGCTTCATTGTCAGTGGAGAATAGGAATGAACAATCTAGACCCGCCACACAAATACAGGAGGCAACATTGCCAGCCAAATTCAAATGCACTAGTTAGAGAAGTGGGAGTGAAAGATGTAGAAGAAGATAATAGCAAGTTATCGAAAATTCGCTGGACAAAGCTGTTGTCTTGAATGGGAAATTTTTTCCAGAATTTTTTTACAAATTTTGTTGACGTAATGGCATTTCACACTACGTAACAATATTTTTAAAGATACTGGGTGGGCCATAAAAAACTGACGAGCAAAATTTTTTTCCAAACTTTTTTGTTAGCACCCTCCAGAACCATAAAGGGACTTTCAAAACTACCCGTTCTATTAGACATCGTCTGACCCTTTACAGTTCTGGAGGGTGCTAAAAAGAAGTTTGGCCTTAACAAAAATTTTGCTCATCAATTTTTTTTTTTGTGGGGTATGAAGGAGATGGTTGAATGGTCTGACCAGCAGCACCCACTTGTTTCCAACTATGTGATATTTTTAAAGAAATTTCTTTCCTGCTTACTTTAAAACTCAAAAATCCTTTTGCATACCATATGTGACTTACCACTTTAGACACATTGTGGCACCCAAAAGAATTCCATTAAAATCTAAGAGTGTTGCACTGTGTTAAGACTCTCTGCCAGCATATAAGGTATTACAGAGCTTAACATGGCAAATGTTGTATTATAAAATAAATCAACCTTGTAAGAAACTTAAAAAAAGGTACTATTTTCATGTGATGATAACTCATTTGGTAAAAGGCACTATTTTCATGTGATGATAACTCATTTGGTAAATCCGTCGATTTGGAGATCTAAGTTGACTTTATGATGGAAATAATTACACCGAGATACCACCAAGCGAAAATTTGACTGTGATCCTGGCAATAGTCTAGTTTTTATTGCAATGTATTGGCTGAAAATTAAAGTTGCGAGTGATGCTCTTGGTTTGGTTAAATACTAAATTACATTGAATCACTTAAAAAGCAATTATTTGCATAGCCGATGTTACCTTTTGGTCAACTGCACCATTGCTGGACACAAAAGGAGCAGTGGGGATACTCATACAACAATTTCATTACTGCATCACCACAAGACATTTCGATAGTGCCATTATTAGCTTGGAACTGGCCAAAATTATTGACTGCTAATGGAGCTTTGAACTCTAGAACAGGCTAACATAACTCCATTAAACAAAATGGAAGCCAAATGGGGTCAAGAAGGGTTAAATAAATACGGATGCTAACCTATTTACGTTGCCTTTTGGACTTAAATGTCAGACTGACTGAGTGTGGAAATGAAACCAAAGACCGAGGTCCTACCGCTGAGCCATACTGACATGGGTCGTGTCAGTATGGCTCAACGGTAGGACCTCGGTATTTGGTGTCAAAGGTCATGGGTTCAGTTCTCCGCTCAGCCAGTCGGACATTTAAGTCCAAAAGGTAACGTAAATAGGTTTTCATCCGTATTTATATAACATTACTCATGGCTATTGGTAGCTCATGTGTCTGGCAGCTGCTAGCTACCACTTACTTGGCTGCACTTGAATTACATCAGTTGACTTTAGAGTTTAAACTAGTGACTCCATCGGCCTCTAATAATTTTGGCCTGTTTGTTAGATTCCCAGTGGCAGAATCTGTGTGACGTGCGTCAGAGACAAAAATGCCTTCTCTGCAGACAAATCAAAGGTCTTTCTAACAGAGCTTATTACGATTATGAAATGCAAGTTTTTTAACATACATACTCTTTAGTTTGGACGGTTTTTGGCTGAAGTTGTAGAATTTGCCTGTATAACTAGCAACTTTTGTAGCAAAAGTTCTTTTGCCACGTTATTTCTTTGCTTCATCTTTCAGTTCCCAGCGCGTTTCGTAGTTGAGATCGGACAGTTTCTCTCCTATCGCTCCTGCCTCTCGCTCTTGTCTATCGTGCATGCCAATGATGCGATGCGTTTCCTACTACTTATCTATCGAATGGCTGCTGGTTGCTGCGTTACTTCGTCCTAAGCGACAACGATACTTGGATAAAGTTGTGTGTTTGCAGTACAGTGAGAAATACTTTTTTTAAATGCTTTTTAAAAATTAAAACACTCACTGAAGAATGGCAGTGAAATCCAAATCAGAAACCTTTTGAATCTTTTTAAATTATTTGACAAATCGAGCAAGGATAGCAAAGCTAATGTAATAATGGTACTTTGATATGAGAGTTGGGTCTCCTGAAGCACATATGAACAAGAAAATATGTAAAAAATTATGTACGGTGTTGCATACCCTAAAAATTTTAAATCGGTAATTGATGCCATGCCAGTAACTTGAAATTAGTAAACAAAATGAATAAAGAATTTCGTGTAGCTGTTAACCACTGAAAAGGTTTATTAGTACTGTAGGTCTACAGGCATCAAAATCAATACAACGCAATACCAAAAGCCAAAATGCCAGAATAAAAAGTTGTAAAATAACAAGCAGGCTTAGCCAAAATAAAATGTACTTTTACTTTAAGAATTTGTACATTTTTTTATTAGGCTCAGAGGCCTACACGTCAAAAGCAAATCCAGGCGGCGGCCCCCGCCCCCCCCCCCCCCCAAAAAAAAATTTTCATACTCTTTATAGTTCAGTGGGGCGAGTTCTTGCAGACAATTTGTAGGCACCAAGTTATGTGTCGCAGACACTTGAAGAAAATTCTGCCACCGGGGTCAGATTCCCTTTTCTATTGTCTGTGCCCGGATAGTCGAAGGGAAAAAGCCAAATTCTTCTGCAATTTTCGGTTTACATACCATCTCCAAACTTGCCCGAGCGAGAACTACCTCCTTTGCTTCCTCTCTCACCACTAGGTGGCGTTCGCGCATGTGCGAGCATGGAGAGAGTGAAAACCCGGGATGAGGCAGCCGTGTGATGACAGTATCATCACATGTTAGTATCTAAATATGGCCCCTATCAAAGAGTCTTGTGGCAATGTAGTAATAAAATTGTTGTATTGAACATATGTAACATGTTCCCACTGCGCCTTTTGTGTCCACTTACTGTTTCGGTGATCCAAAGGTAATACATATAAGAAACAAATTGGTATAATTGCCTTTTTAGGAGTTCTTAAAGTGTTATTTTTCACATACTATTGACAGCGTCTTATTGTGTTAAAGGAACATCAACCAGTTGAGACTTTATATAATACAGCCTACAAGAAGGTAGTACGGCTGATCCTCGCAATGCTTGCTACTTGGGTCTCAAAACAATGTTATGAATTTTTGTTACCTTACAGAGATTATGGGTGGTTGGACAGGACATGTATATTTGCTGTGCTGACAAAATAGTTCACGATGAGTTTTTCAAACGTAAGTGTTTCAAGTGTGAAGTGTAATTGGCAGTTTTTGTATGTAGAATATTCGATTTAAATATTTAATTTTATTTCAGATTTTAGTATGCCAGACACATTCCAATCTTGGTTTTTGGTAACGGGACTTCACGTGTGGTAAGGCTGACAGTGAAGTGGTGCATGTGGTCAAATTGACAAACTGTGAAAAATTGCTGGCAATTTTTTTGCGAGTTAGATAAATTTATTTGGTTTTAGGCTCGTGTTATTCTGGCACTGTTATTCTGGCGCTTCTGTGTGATATGTTACAAAACAACACTTATGAAAAATTAAGTGTACATTGGACGATAGAACAACTAAGCTATTTCTATAGTGTAATTAATGAAACTACTGTAATCACCAATTTTCTTTTTGATACCATAAAAGCGATACACTCTGTTGACAATTCAAATCTTCATCATTTCAGAACATACTGAGTTAAACATTTGGTTTACAGATAATTGCGGATGACGTAAATCATCGTGGATTAAAATTGTGTGTGGTAATTGTGATCTGTCCAAAACAAAACTTGTTAAAGATTCCTAACAATTTTTTTCACAAATGCCAAATGCCAAACATCAAATGCCAAGCTAATTTCACTGAATAATAGCTCTGTGCTTCAAGAAAAGCCAGAAGATTGCTTAATGCGCAACATTTCATGTAATGTCCTGAGTAAGTGGGATGAAGTTGGTGTTTAATATCATGACTTCTGGGGGCAATAAAACTTAGCTGAACTTATTTTGTTTTGCGCTTCATTGTTACCAATGATTGATTTTTTTTAATACTTTAAACAAAAAAAAATACAATTCTTGTTTTCATGATGCCGTTGCTGTACTGCTTATACTTCATCGCTGTCAGTGAAACACAATTTTTTTTCTCGTATTTGGCTACGTGAAAAGAAAGAGCTGCCTTGCTTGTTACATTGGTACATTCGTAATTATTAAACAATAACTTCGAAAAAGATTTTACCTTCTCAACTTTTTTATTTTAACCTACCTAAGTATGCCAAGGCTGATTTTTCTGCAGCAAGATCTTTAGGTCATTGTATTGTTACTCTAACCTCCGAACCAGCATAAGCCACATTCCCAGGTTTAATTAAAGCGGTTTGTCTAAATTTCAGCCGTACAGCACCGTTCAGAAAAGTTTAGATTTTGTATGATTAGCTTGGCACCTCTGGTCATAGCAACTTGGTGAATCTTCCAACCCCAGAGTCGCCATCTACTTTATTTTTACTGATCGAATAAATCTTTTTGCTCATTGCTCTTGTGTCTTATCGTTCACACGGACACTTAAACTTATTTTTGAGCCAGTTACTAAGGTGTACCAATACGCTTTACTTGTCGCACCGATGCACAGCACATAGACAAAAAATGACCAGAATACCGATCAGGCGACCAATCACTGATGTTGATCATACTGTTGCTAAGTAACAAAGTTTTGATGGTAAACTTGCAGTAATGAAGATTTTTCACAGTGCTGTACCTGTAGAGTACGTGAGGTTTAACAACCGTAATTTATTTTCTTTCTTGTTACTGCTTAATTCAGGATGGCTTTAGTAAGAGTTATGCAAGAGGAGAAGAAACATGCACGTTTAGTTAGAAACAGCATTCTAAAAGCCTTTTGGAAGGATGTAGACACAAGGATTAAGAAACTAGGGGTGAGTGTAAAATTTTTTAAGTATGCCATCTATTGTGTGGTTGTTAAGAAAATGTATAATGTCTGTTTGGACTAAGCTTGAAACCTTACACTAGCACAGGGCTGCCACCAATGTAAAAAAAAATTGAAATTCTGACCTCTCCAATAAAAGTTTGCAAAAATGACAAAATTGGTAAAAAAAAATGTGATTTTTTTTTGATTTTAGTAAAAAAAAATTGCAATGTGCCGGTGCCACGAATAATAAATAAAATAAACTAGTTATCGCTTTTCCAACTCCATTTTATGTAATCAGGTTATTCGGTTACGATATGATGAAAAACCACAGAAGGTTCCAATCATAAAACCACTCCTCAAGTCTGTGAGGAGTTCTAAAAAATTCTACACACAGATTACAGTCACAATGTTACGTCAAGAAACAGAAACTACATGAAAACATCCTAGCTACATTGAAGAAGACACCGGTGACTGGAACAACTACAGAAGAAAGCTAAAGTCATGCAGGACCAAGGTTTAAAACCTTTGAGTGAAGCTTGTGCAAAACTAAATTTAACGAAGTTGGAAGCCTCGAACACCATTTGCAAGGTGCTCAGAAGTTAGGTGAAGAAGCAGCAAAAGAACAGTTGGAAACAGCCGCAGCTTCTGCCTCAAAGAAAAACAGTGATGTAACTTAGGCCTATAGCCCAAGAAGGTGAAAGAACAAAGCATGGTGAAAATAAAGGTGAGCAACAAGCAGTATCTACTGCTGAAATTGTGATAAGTTTTGGTAAGTTTGGGAAGCCGAAGTACGAAAATGTGAAAATTTTAGTAAAGCGTGTGTGAAAAATTCTGTAAAAAATGAAAATGTGTGAAGTGAAATTTTGTGAAAAACTGTTGCACGCCGGTGACAGCCCTACTAGTAAAATGGATGAATTAAAAAAAAAAAACCAGAGTGGAATAGTAAACAATACCAAACAAGATGAAAGTTACACTTTTCTAGGCCAAGGAAAAAAAATTCTTGGCTCTTCAAAATCAACTACTGAGCAGCCTTTTCATTTATTGATTTATTTAGGCTGAAAAGTAAAAGTCCCCAGCAGGGAGTGTTAACACGCATTTTTTTCCCGTGATCTTGTAACTAATAGTGAGTAGTGACCGAATGAACAAATTTAGAGTATGGTTGTTGGGTACGCATGTCCTCTTGCCTCGGATAGCCCCTCCAATTGCTGCAAGATGATTGAAGAGGGATCTTTTGGGTTAAAAAGCCGTTTATGGCCGCAACGCATGGAGCCATGTCAGACCCACGCGAAGCCGTGTCGACAATTGAGATCGAGGCTTGGGCGGAAGTGGTCACCCGACCCTCCAGCCAGCCAGCGTGTGGTGCTCGTGGTCGCTAGAGAGCGGAACGTGTTGGGATCATGGGCATTCAGTTGCCATCCCAACACTCTCCCCCTCTTTCCAATAAATGAGGTAGCGACTTTCCTGTGTTGTTAGGCAGTTTCAAGACTATTTACAAAAGGTAAAATACTGAGTGTGTTCAAGACATTGGTTGTGGACCACTTACAACAAATTCAGTGGATCAATTGATCTGTTTGAAAACGACTGATTTAACTGCGGATTAGCGCAGCGCAATTCAATGCAACGTTGATTGACAGCAGATAAGCACAACGCAAGGCTAAATTACGAGCGGCATACAATGAGTCACAAAACGTGCGCTTCTTCTCTTCTCTTCTGTTTTCATCTGTTGATGAGGAAGGTGTGTTCAAAAGGTACGACTTAGTTCGAGAGGAGATAGCGCTGTTGCGTCCCCAGAGGGTACGACTTAGTTCCAAAATGGTTGTAACGATTCACTGCACTAAAAACACTTGACTTGTTGACCACTGACTGCACTGGTGAGTGGCTTGGTCGCCATCTTCAATCCTCTACATGGTAGTTGCAACACCGCAGAGGTGCACAAGCATGGAATTAGGGGTTCTTCATTGCCACCAAATTCAGAAAAATTGTGAACACAATCCTGCAGTCATCGAAATTTGTAGAAACTTGAACCCTGACTGCGTCCCTTTTTTAAAAGAAATCGTTCACTCCATCTTGGGCAAGCGGGTTTCGATTTCTTCCTTCCCCCAGCTCTCCTGCATTCTGTCGAATGGCTTGATTTGCACCTTTGGCCCTGGTGGAACCTTGCTTCCTCACGCTTGCTGCCTAGGTCTTCAGCCTGGACGTCTTAACTTTGCATCCATTTCTCCCATTCCTCATCTTCGACATTAAGGAAAAGGTTTTCGTTGCCTGTCATCATCATGACGTAGTTGTCAAGGTGAGCTGGCCTTTTCGTCGTTGTCCGCTGTCTCCTGACAGTGTTTGCCATTGATGTGCCGGGTTTGAAAGCGTTGTTTTTAGAGCCTGATAAACTTTCGTTGTCTTTATCAGCATGACAGTCCGGGTCTGACTCCGATTCCGAATAGTCTGAAGTTTGCTCGCTCTCGGGTCCTCCCGGTCTGATTGGTCGTCTGGCATTGAAACTGCTGGTGCCAGCTGTTTGGGTTGAGAATTTGGGCCCTTCCTGTCAGTGACAGTGTCCCAATAAGGTTCCATGTCCATTATATTAATTAATTTAATGGTCTTGTGATCGGTGGCGTCATTGACACTATCTTGTAGGTGACGTCGCTCATCAACGTGGTGACTCTGTAGGGAGCTTTATCAATTGGTTCTAATTTCTTCTTAATGCCTTTGTCGGCGTCTGAGAATACGTGATTCTGTATCTTAACCAGCTCGCCGATGGTGTAGTCTACTTTCCTGCGTTGTTGGTCGTAGTTGATTTTCGACAATCTTGCTGCTTCAGCGAGATGCGCAGCTGCGATATCTTTAGCTTTTCCCATCTCTTGGCGTTGATGTTCGGCATACTCTTGAGCAGTCCTGTCTGCGGTTTTGTCCGGAAGGCTAAAATTGTGTAGAGGTACACTCGGGTCTTCCCCGTACATGAAATAATACAGCGTTTCCCCCGTGCTCGCGTGGGGTGCAATGTTCATGGCGTACTGTAGGGTTTGTAGCAGTTGTCCCCATGTGTTCTCATGGTCTTGAAGAAAGGCGTGTAGGCATCCCTTCAGCGCCCTCTCAGTTGCGTTCGACTGGGAATGGTAAGTGGTGGTTCGATGATGCTTGATGACTGTCATTTTGAGGAGGTTGGAGCTTTCGAAATGAAAGCTGGACCGTTATCCAAAATAATTATTTCCGGAGGTCCGTGCTTGTTGGTGTACTTCTTCAACAGTTTCCTGGCAGCAGTGTGAGCTGTCGAGTTCTTGGTTGGGATGAGCCAAACATATTTAGTAAAAAGGTCCATCATTGTGAAAATATACTTGTGGCCATGCGTGGTTTCGGGCAATAGACCAACAAAGTCTATTCCTAGAATGTGAAATGTCTTTTACGCAATGACATGTTGTATGTTTCCCGCTTTTCGTTGAGAACTGTCTTGGTTGTCTGACATTCGTGGCGAGACCTACCATAGCCCTTGCAATTGCTGAAGAGTTTTGGGCAATGGGCTACTCATCTAAGGCGTTGCATTTTGTTCGTTGTTGTCCGGCGTGTTTGTGATCGTGACAATTGTGAAGGTACGTGTACCGAAGTGCTTTGGGAATGTACAGTCTCCACGTGGTTTTTGGTAAACCTCTGTTTGATTAGTGGATCGATGTAGTACAAGAGTCCCGTGTCATCCACAGTGTACTTCCTGCTAATCTTACGTAGTTATGTGTCTCTTTTTGATTGGCCAGCTCTGGTTTTGTGAGTGTCTTGATAATTCTCGGGGCGTTGATGTCGTTGCCTTGAGCTTCTAGAAGCTGATTCTTGTCTCTGATGTCTATCAGTGGTTGGGCTCTCGTGAACATCTTGGGGTTTTTGTTGTCTTCCAGATGTCCATGATGGCTTGTTGAACGTCTTTTGGATGTTCATCCATCTCTTGTTAAAAAGTCGTCATCGGTGGTGTCTCGTTCAGGTCGTTGTCTTCTCTATCTGAGCTACTTGGTGCTGGATTCCTGGATAAGGCGTCAGCGATGTTTTGGGTTTCAGGGGGGTGGATGACGTCGAAGTCGTAGGTTTGAAGCCTAATTGACCACCTGGCAGTTCTCCCAGACGATTTGTGGTTGGACAAAATCCACTTCAGTGCCTGGTTATCTGTGGTCAGTAGAAATCTGGATCCTGCAGTGTAGGTCTCCAGTACTCTACAGCTTCCCTGATGCCAGAGCTTCAAGTTCGAAGGGATGGTATTAGCGCTCTCGATCCTTGAGTAGCCTACTCCAGAACTCGATAATCTTAATTTCTCCGTCGATACGCTGAGTGAGGACTGCACCTAGACCTTCTCCGGACGCATCGCTCTCAATGACGAAGGTCGAAGTTAGGGAGGGAAAGAATTCCTGCTTCGAGTAGTTTGGTCTTCAGTTTTTCGAAAGAAGTCTGGCATTCTGAAGTCCACCTGTAGGGTTCGTCCTTCTTCGTCAGCCGGAGCTGCCGTCTTCGAAAAGTGCTTGATGAATTTTCCAAAATAGCACCTAAGCCAAGAAATGATTGTAGCTTTTTCGTTGTTGCTTGGTCTTGGTACGTTCTTGATTTCAGACATGTCATCCTTCTTAAGTTCTACGCCGTCGGCAGCGACGTTTAGGCCAATAATTTAAGTTCACGAACTCCAAAATGACACTTTTTTAAACGAAGCAAGCAGTCTGCATTAAAGATTGGCTTTGTGAGGACAGACAATAACTAATCTGAGAAAGAAAAGACAACTGCCCCGACTGGGACTCGAACCCAGGACTAACCGTTTACTAGCCAGGCGCTTTAAACACTGCGCTACGGGGGGGGTTTGGCTACAGGCTCCAGCCGAGCTAAGATGCTGTTCAGTCTTCGCCCTAGAGGTCACAAGCTTACATACAAGGAGAGAAAGCAACATTGCGTCTTGGCCTCCACACTAGAAATAATGCAAGTAGTAAATAAAGAAGAAATCACAAGGTAAAGGGTAAACGAAGTAAGCAGTCTGCATTATAGACTGGCCTTGTGAGGATACGTAATACACTGATCTGAGAAAGAAAGAAAGGACAACTGCTCCACTGGGGCTCGAACCCAGGATTTCCCGTTCACTTGCCGGGCGCTCTAACCATTGTGTTACTGGGGCGGGTTCTGGCTACAGGCACCAATGGAATTTTCTTTTAATGATTTTTTAATGCAAACAATCTGAAATTTATGGTTGTTTCTGTATATTATCTTTACTCATCATAAGTTGACTTTAACACGTCGCCACCGAGAAGTTTAAAAGAAGAACCACGTGCAGCCCGATCCTTGTGGTGGGTCCCATGGCACCCTGAGCAATGTGACCAAGTAACGCCCAGTGGTGGCTACTAGCCCAGCGAACACCGGATCGAATCCTACAACTGACCAAGGGTCATACGGGACTTACCAATATTGGTAAAAAGTCGTCAGATGATGTGAAAGAGTTACCTATTGTGCATTGCTCTACCGGCATTTACTTTAGTCCTCAGTCACCCTCCTCTTAATAACATGTCATCTTATTTATAACATCTGCATTTTTATTTGGATATGGCGTCAAAAACTTAGGATTGTGTACAGAAGAAAACTAATTGTAATTATTTTTCCTTGCAATTTAAGGAAATTATCATTGTCAACCAAATCAAGTTTCTGGCACTGTTAAGGTTGGAAACTTGATTTGGTTGTTTCTAACCTTAACATTGATCCATCCAAATCACCTTAAACCCGTTCCTTGATGAGTTTGGTACAATCTTGCTACTGTACATTCTTTGTATTTTGAGAATGATTTATTTGTTACAGGCAGTAGCATCTGCCGTACGTAAAGAATCAATGGAGGAACTGAACCAGCAGTTCTATGCTGTATTGTTCTCATATGATGAGGTTGGTATGCTCCTAATTTGTGTTCATAACTAGTTGCGAGATTCTGCAGGCTTTGGTCGCCGTACGTCTACTTGGCAACAGCCTTGTCTCTTTGTTAAGTAATAGGGTTGCACCCTAAGATTCGAAGCACCAAAATAAATACGCACAATCTCACAGAGCCTCACGAAGACAGTTGGGAGACGTACTTCATCATCCTCCAGGCAAACTGTCGAAAATTTGCGGAAAATTGACAGATTTTCTTCCTGTGTGGATTGTGCGTATTTATTTTGGTGCTTCGAATTTCCGAACTCGTACAGTATAATGTGTTTACGTATTTTCAACCTTAAGATTGTCTGCTGGTCTCTCAACTTTGAATGTTTTTACTAAGTGTGTTCCAATTAGTCTGAAAATTACTAAATTAGAACCTTCAGTTTTGTGGCAGATATGACAGTTGCTGACTAATGACCCATCAGTGCCAAACATCTAATACAGTGAATCCCTTTATTTCTCTGTCTAGCAAGTCGTACATTTTTCTTCAAAACGGGAATTGTCTGCAGCAAGGCTGCCAAGCTGTATACTTTCTGCTTCAAGATTCTAAAGAAGTCAATTAAAGATTAAATCTAGTACTGTTTCTTCTACCTGAAAGCTCTTCTGCTCATCATTTGTTGATAATGTGTACACTGAAGTTAAAAATAAAAAGGCTTTTCTGATAACAATCGCCTTAACACAAGTCATCGATCATGACTCGTAGGTGATTATACCAGTAACTGAACTTTAAAAAGATTAAGCCCAAACATACCACACTATCTTTGTCGTGGGCTTTTAAAGGCACATAAAGCCCTCCGTTCTGGCCGCTTTACTCTGCGTCACCTACGCTAAAATATAGTTCAAACGACCGTAGCGCGCATTGCTCTATGACACTAGTTAAACTCATTTCGGGGCCGCGGCAACGTGATACATCGTACGACCAAGTCGCAAACATGAGCGAAGGATTAATTATCCTTCCTCCAGGGCCGCGGCTTTCCAGCGATGTGGCGGGAGTAAATACCGCTCGGACCGAGCCGTTTAAAACAAGCCTAATAACATTCACGCGCCACTACTGACATCTGTATCGTACCCTTAGACCAGCAAATGAAAGGTAAATCAGTTTATATAAAACTATTTCCGGTAATGTATCGAGTGAAACTGTTAAAATATACCGGCGGGAGTTATGTGCCTTTAACTGATCTAAACCCACGAGCATGTAGCTACTAATTTATTCATTAATCGTGAGTAAATGTTCAGCTATTATGTCCTCGAGGACCCCATGCATAGAGAGCAACCACAACCCATTGGTTGCATCCTAGTCTCCAAAACAAGAAAATGCAATTCAAATCGTGTGACTGACGTTAATGGGACTCAATCTAGGGTTAAAGTGATCTTTCGTGAATAAAAAAGAATAGCACAGATGCTCTTTCCTGCTGAGTCAAAGTGTGTTGACTAGAATGAATTAAAATTTATAATCTGCTCTAAGGCACTTGGCAAGAGAGAAATTCTCACTCTTGGAGCAATTTGGGGATTGCTGTAGATAATGTATTTCTTCAAATAAATACTTATGTGTAAACCCAGTGTATGACTACCGTATCGCTTAGCTGGGAGTGAATTAGGTAGTGTGGACAAGCAGGCCATCAATTGATCAACACTACCATAACAGAACTGGCTAGTTTTGGGGTTGAAAACTACGGTGTGAGAGCAAACCGTAGCCAAGCTGTACATAATAGCTGAACATTTCAACAATCTACATGCTCGTGGTTTTAGATCAGTTAAAGCCACTGAAACCAAAGTTTTAAAATGGTGTGAAATGGCAAAGTCACAATAATCTAGCTTGCCGTGGCAGCAAGATGTTCATGCTTGACCTTGCAGTGCTTATGAATTAGGGTGCGTGGTGGGGGGCTATTCTTGCCTCTGACAATCTTCTGGTAAAGGTGTGTGCGAGTGGTCCCCGAAGGCTGGGGCCGTGGTTTAGGAGGTACTGCTGCGAAAGGACTACTGACACTTGGTGGTTGGTGTGAAAACTGGTAACCAATATACTTAAGATATTTGCACCAGCATGCCGTTGACCATGTTCAGGACATGGCAGTCCTACAAGATACTGAGGACAATCTGCTGCCCTAATTCATTTTCTACTATGAGAGTTCTCCAAAAAACATAGGACAAGTCCGTTTAAACCACTCATTCTCACAAAATGAATACAAATACTTAGTATTCGCGAATTTTCTATAGTCCGTAAAAGGTGTTGGAATATGCTTCGCCTGTCTTCATCAAACATTGTGGTGTTTTTTTTTTCTTCTATATACATCGATGCTCGCGCTGCAATTCAAATACAGACTGGCTGACAGATACAGTAGGCTACGGGCCAGTCCGAATTTCAATTTCAGCGTGCGCAACGATCTAAATGAAAAAAAAAACAGCACAACGTCTGATGAAGACTCTCGAAGCGTATTCCAACACCTTATAAGGACTGTTGAAAATTCGTGAATACTAAGTATTGGTATTCATTTTGTGAGAATGAGCAGTTAAACGGGCCTGTTCAAAATTCATTTTTTCCTTGGAACTGGGGCTCCCTTATTGTTTTCTTCCGCTTCATTTTGTAGACATATTCTTTTTACTCAAACATTTTACCTTGTGCACAGCAACATGCGTAAATAAATAATAAAATAAAATACTTGAAATAAACGAAAACTCAAAATGTTGATCGGTTAGTTTTTGGTGGATGTAGACATCACTCCTGGAATGGCTATCATACTGCAGAAGTGTTAAAAGTTGTCGTACATTCGAATGAACTCAACTTCCTTCTTACCCAGGAAAATCTTTGTTATTCTGTATTGCTCCTCATACACCACAATATTATCAAGTACTGTAAAGAGCGACACGTCGACTCCGTTATTGATCTTGAGGCATAATGAAAGTTCTTATTGAAGACTGCACAGTGTCACTAACATTCATCAATGGCTTACCAGTAGAAATTACAATACCTGCATTCTGCCACGCATGTTAGTTAGATGCAGCAGTGTTGCTTTCCCTCCTTGTATGTTTGTTTGTGATCTTTAGATCACCACTGAGAAAGATTGAACAGTTACTTAGCTCGGCTGGAGCCTGTAGCCAGTACCCGCCCCGGTAGCGCAGTGGTTAGAGCGCCCGGCTAGTAAATGGGATGTCCTGGGTTCGAGTCCCAGTCGGGGCAGTAGTCTTTTCTTTCTTTCTCAGACTAGTGTATTGTGTATCCTCACAAGGACAGTCTTTAATGCAGACTGCTTGCTTCATTTACCCTTTACCTTGTGATTTCTTTCTTTATATGCAGCTGTATGTTTATGAACCTATAATCCCTCAATATTACTTACACAAACAGTTCACGCAATACCAAAAGTTCCATGTAAATGGTGTAGTTATTTTCGTTGGCTGAGATCTGCCACCTTCTTCAGGCAAAGCCTCAGAAACTTGCAAGCAACTGCACGAACGTTCACAATTTGAATTCGGCATACGATCCCAGTGTGATTAGCTCAAGCATTTGCTTGGACAGCTCACTGTCTTGACGGTGCTGCCCTCTTCCTGTGGTGTATTAAGGAAAGGTCTCCACTGAGCTTCAAGTTGGTGTACTAGATAAGATGTAGTGAATTGCATTATTTGCGGATAGGAAGGCTCCTGTTCATTCAACAAAGGGATTTTATTCTCACGGCAGTGTGAAATTGACAGGGACTCGAGTGCTTGTAGGTGATTTTTGTCACAGGAGTTTGAATGCAGCAACACTCGTGTGTTTTCCCAGTCAGTGGTGTGCTCAGTTTTGGCTCTTTATGATCTTTATGAATCTCTCGATAAACCAACAGATTTTTTTTTTACTTGATGGTTACATTTTAGGGCCTAATGACTAACGACCGTGTCCTTGCTGGTGCTGTGTGGCGGATGTTCTTTGGAACCGAGTCTGATGATGCACAACATTTGGAGACAATGGTTGCATACATACGAAAGACCGTAAGTATATTTCCCAAGCACAAAATCTATCATTAAAAACCTGGTTGATTAATTAGATTCGTAAGCAGCCTGACCTTTCCTAAAAAGTCTTCAACATCAAAATTCGGCTCAATTAAACAATCCTCGTAAACATTTCATCCTTACAAACAAGGTAAAATTTGTGTTGGTCAGCGCCAAAAATATAATCAAATACCGGTATTGTTTTAATATGACAAAAAGGTGTTAAAAATTAGAACAATAGTTTGTGTAGTCCTTGTGTTTAGGGCTAAAAAACAGTGCAACAATCAGTGAACGTTCAAGAATTGTAAAACTGGAATTCTAAAGAATGCACACCAACCTCCCATTTCTACTTAGAATGTATGTTAAATTCAAATTTTAAAATTTGGTTTATTTATGTAACAAAAATTTTTTTTACAAATATGTGGGCAACAAATATTTAAACCAAAAGCTGATGAAATGAGCTGCATCAGGGGAGAAAAATCAATAAACTTTGTCCGTAAAAACTGTATCAACAATGTAAAAATATTTAGAAAATGTAAAACTATTTTTATAACTTGGAGTGGAGCTTGCACCCAATCTTTCTGACGACGGCCACATAAGAAATGTCCGCAGAGAATTCAGCAGGGCCGCTAACACCGTCCTACATACTTTCAGCTGTGCTTTTGAAGAATGCAAATTACATCTTCTGAAGACTCGTGCAACCGGCCTGTATGGCATGGCAACTTACGTTAACTTCCAAAACGCAACTGCGAAGGTGCTTGCCATTGTTGTTTACCATGGAGCTATCAAAAGGGTTCAGCACATATCTCCGCAAAGCTTGTCGAGATGGCAAGCTGTTCACACTCGACCTCGTGGTACTTTTGAAGCAGGCTACCCTGTGGGCAGCTATTTTTGCTTTTGGCAACAGGCAGGTGAACGCATGGTAGGGGTGAATCTGAAGACTGGGGCTTTGGTTTAGGAGGTGCAGTTTACTAAAGGACTGTTATCACTTGGATGTTGGTGTGAAGTAAGATCACCAACGGACCTAAGTCCGCTGTGGCAGTTTGCCACAGCCATGCCCAGTCACAATTTACTTCTTCCCTGGGGCTTTTGTTGTCCATCATGTGTCTCCCAATTCGTTATACTTAGTTACATTTTTATTTTTGCTCAACTGTTGTGTCTTTGTACGGCAAATACATAAATAAATAAATGCATTCTTTAAAAATATTGTGTGTTGGTATCATGGTGCGTCAATACCAGAGACTGCTTCGTCTATAAGCACTGGGGAAAACCGAGTAGTGACTATGTTTGGTATTGGCATTGGCTGAAAATCTTCTGGTACCGCCCAACACT
>JAHWFP010113780.1:38918-82456 GCA_023313725.1 Lithobius niger
ATTGGCATTGGCTGAAAATCTTCTGGTACCGCCCAACACTACTAAAAATGTTCTTCGGGAGGTAAAAATATTGCCATTATCAGAAGGTAATAGGAAGGGGGGGGGGGGGGGAGTACAGATACGATGATAGCTGGTTGTTGCCGGTTGTGTTTAAAATTTTTTTTTTAAGCTAATAGTTAACGTACAGCCAGTCTTGCTGTACTTGAATTTACGACTTGTGGTGACACCGTGTGAACGGTTGCATATGGGACTATGATAATTTCCTGCAGTTATAATAGCATCCGTTGTGCCAATATGAAATCGGCTGTAAAAGGGTGGTTAAATAGACCACCCAGTGGTATTAAATTATAAAACTAAATTCAACATTGATGAAATATTCCTAACATAGGGAAACTTGCGTGAAGAATGCAGGAGATTGTGCACTTGTATGGTGTTTCTTTTTGAGTTTGTAGTAGGATACTGAAATGGTTGAGTGTGAGGCGAGTAATGCTTGATTACGTCAAGAGTGATGAGAGTAAAACTAGCACGGCATTTTGGGAGCCTTGGACTAAAGTTCATGAAGGATAGGTTTTGGCGAATGCTTAACACCCATCGTGTTTGGTGGTTGATTTTTTAGAAATGGTAAGAAATCACTAATGGGTTAGGATGTATTACCAGAGAAACAACAAAGCGTGTGTTATGTGGGGAAAAACGATTCATTGTGTTGAGGAGCTATTCTCTTGAACATGGAAGTCTTAGTTTCCAAAGCAAGAAAATACTTTTAAGTGTGCCTGTCTGTATAGGTAATCATAATGCTGAAATTGACGTACCCAGTGGTCCACTCTGGCTCCGCACCTGTGTGTTGGTGAAAAAGAAGTTATTTAGTGAAAAGCAGTAAACACTAGGGGAATTGCGGGGTTAAGAAAAAGAAGCTGCAACATATGGACAATTTTACCCTGTGGTTTGCAATCAGTGACTGAAATTTCCATTACGGGATCGCTGTTCACACACATTTATTTGTACAACCCATTTGGGATTATTTGCAGTCACTTAAATAATATCTCCTAAATGTTTTGAAATTACTTTTGTTTATGTTGCAGATCTCCCACTTGGATTCCCATGACAGCGATGCATTATTGATGAAAGGTGTAATAACATGGCTGCCACTGATAGATAAAAAATAGTTTTTTATAACTAGAAATGTTAACTGTTAGAAACAATTTATATCGAAAAGAATACTACACATGCACATGTTTATGTGAAACAATGTGATTGGGCAGACCTCAAATTGAAGCCAATAATGCCGAGATTATCCTACGTCTGAACTAGTGTGTGTAGGCTGACATAACCTGCACAGGAGTCGCACTACTCCGGTTGCACATCAGATTGTATAAACTGTAATTCTGTGTTGCTTCTGTATGAACTATAAAACCTGACTGTTTATTATTTCACATTGATTTCTATCATGTTGAATTTGACCAACAGGCTGCTCTCCTTTTTCTTCTTATTTAAACCTAGTCTTCTATTGTATGCGCTACAGGCTTAGTGATGCTAGCTTTATTTTTTGGTATCTTCATGTAACACATGTTTGCGTGTTCAACAAAATATGTGTTACGTTTCAATCAGGCTTTTTTTCGATCAATTGGATGATGTTATTCAACAGGAACCAACAAAACCTCCCTTTTCTTCCTTTCACGTTCAATCCTTGTGACTGTTAGTTCAATTGTGTATCTGTGTAAGATGTCCAGTGAGCCCAAAGCAACATAAAGCAAGAAGAGATGACCTTAACTCAACAGTGAAGCAGGCAGTGTGTGTATATCTCGTATCCACCCATGTCCAAAACTGTATAAGAGACGCCACTGTGTTTCCAAAAGGGTCGGCCTTTGAATCGAGTGATATCATTCAACCAGGAAAAGGCCGCAAAGGGTTCAGTATGTTGTGACGCAGCCAACAAACTGAAGGGAGTTATGAAGAAAACTGGTTTCAGTTTTAGCGGGATATGGGACGTAAGCAATGTGTGTGTGGTTTCTCGAACTTTACTTTAATCCTTCCATCAAAATTCATTTACCGAAAACAGTGGATTTTAATGTTGCACAGCTACGAGTAGTTGACTGTATAGCGAAACTTCTTGAAAGCGTTACTGCGTGTGGCTTTTAAAAACCAAACAGTTCTCTTGGATTAATGTTACAAATAAACCACACGCATTCTTGGGTCAGAATCATGCATTGTTGGTCAGAAACACCAAGTGTTCTACTGGTGTGAAACGATCAATTTATGTAATAGAGCAATGTTACAATGAGGTTTGCACATAAAAAAAAAGTGCAACTAATGGGCAACCAATGTTGCCATACTTAATTGGGTTATATTAGTGGCGACTCAGGCTTTCGGTTTAGTAGCATCAAGTAAGAACATCATTGTATGAAATAAATTTTATCGTCAGACAAGTTGTGGAAACAAAATTATTTTTTTTACCATAATTTACACATAATTTATTATTTGTTCTTGTCCTCCGCACAGTTTATCTGTTTATTCTATGATTTATATTTTTTTTTTTGCATAATGAAAACATTCAACCTTACAAAACTTAACCAAAAACTACTAAATTGTGAATTTTTACATTCCTCAACCTACTAGCCTTTAAATTCTAGCTTAAATTCGTTTAAAGAACCCCTTGCTACCTATCCCTCAAATCTTTCAAGCCCCCAAAAATCTAGATGTGTTTTAATGTTTTCTTCCCCTAATCACAAAGCCCCACGCGTCATCTTCTGCACCCGCTTTAAACTCCCATTTCCCTAATATCCAAAAGCTTTAGCTCTAAACAAGAGGGCAGTTCCCCTTTCCTCCTTATCAATTTTTCCCTTCCCACTCTGTGCCCCCCCCCCCCCTCCCACATCTCACCGTAGGTGATTTCCCTTCCGTTACTGTAATCCACCACTCCACTCAACCTTGGTAATTTAGCTCGTCCAGTTTCTGCCAAGCCTTTACTCTTTCTCCTTCATCTGTGCATATTTTACTGCCAGCGTCCGCATCCAATACACCCACTTTGTATCATAGTCTCTGAGAAACCTTGGTTCAAAGTTTATATGAGTAATTTGACTTTATCACTAGGAGTTGTGGTAAGAATTGGATGGGTCACCTTCTGAGGCTGGTGGAAAAGTATGTGTGGAAGGAGCTATAAGGAGGAATTACCGAGGTTGATGGAACAGTGGATTAATGGACTAGAAGGGGAAATCATCTAAGGTGAGGTATAGGTCAGAAAAGTCAGACCTGTTGTTTAGAGCAAGGTGTAGCTTTGGAGGTGTATAAAAAAAGCGAAGGGGAGAAGAGAAGATGCACCTGCAATTTTTGCTGTTGCCTCTCGCTTCAAAATTTTGCCATCCTATCTCTTCCTGAAAAATTTCCAGTTGAATCGTATTAGCCTTCCTAAACACTAATATCACCCCGTCCCAAAACAGAAACACAGTTGAATTTGAACTACTACTGCAACAACTCACTTCCACGGAAACCACCCTTCCACAGAAGCCATAACGTTTTATGTCATTCCTTTAATCCTTCATCCTCAATTTCTTCCCCGTTGTCTCTAGTTAATCCTCCACTAACACACAAGCTTGTGGTGTCTGGCCTCAGCCAGTGGAGCTCCTACCTAGAGCTATGTCAGCATGAAGTCAGCTGATCTACGGTAATAAACAAAAAAAAAGCAGTTTGATGATTTTGAGTCTCTTTCTTAACTACACCTGCTTTCATTTGGTTAACTGGTCTACCTCTGAAATCATGTTAACCTTAAAACATGACAAAATGCCCCCAAATAATTATATTTGTTAGCACCCTAGTCTCATCATCATCACACATCACCATTATCCCTATCCCAAACATGTACCTCAATTTTTCCACATTATAAACGTCACCATCGCAGCTCCCCATTCAATAGTGATACAGTGTCTACCTTTGTCGGTCAGGGAGCAGCTCCTACCATATACCCAGACAAGAAGAACTAATCCTTGCCCCTCCTACTCCACCAGAATATTTATCTACTCTGTCATTTCCCTCCTCCCTTCACCATAGAAGCCAATGATTCGCATACTCTCCCCCTCAGATTCTCCAATTCCCAACACACCATCAGCACATATTCCAGAGTTTTCCCAACAAATCCCACAGGTTGTGTCTTCCTCCTCCCCTCCACACTATATCTTTCATATCCAGAGCCCCTGCACGTGCCCTAAAGAGCTAAATGTTTCTCCTTGATACAACCATTCTCATCCCACCTTCATCTTCTCTTCCCAATATCTCCTTGGCGTGGATTTTCAATCTAAACTCTTTCCACAAGCTTATGTCAACCTCCAAAATCGCATTCCTCCACCCCTTCCTGTCACCAAACTCTACTGCTTGCCCCTGGAAAACTTCATTCTCCTAGTACAATCCTCCAATTCCCCTCAAAACCTCCAGTTCCCAACACACCATCAGCACATGCTCCAGAGTTTCGTCTACCTCCCTTCTAATCCCACAGGTCGTGTCCCCATTCTCACCTCCAGCTCTCCCACTATATCTCGCATATCCAGAGCTCCTGCACGTGCCCTGAAGAGCTAAATGTTTCCCTTTTCTCTTTGCTATAGCCATTCCCCTATGTTCTTGTCCGAGTATCTCCTTCCTTGACAGGGATTTTCAATCCAAGCTCTTTCTCTACAAGCCCGTCTTATCTCCAAAATCCCATTCCTCCATCACTTCCCGTCACCAGACTCCCCTGCTTGCCCCTGGAAAATTTCACTATCAGTCTTAGTACAATAACCCACCCCCTCCTGTACCTCAATCGTAACATACTCCTAGACAAAAACAAAACAAGCAGCCTTCTTACCCACCGATCAAGACTCAGTTTTGTCACAGCATCTGGAGTCTCAAAACCTGATCACCTAATTTCCCCCTTATGACCTTTGTCATAAACTGGTTTGCCCCTAATGCCCAGCTCCCCCTGAAACGTATCATCCTGCCTACCCAGGTCTCTATTATACGTCAGCATCCCCACCAAATGACCCTCGGAACGACAGACCCCTCCACAGAATTCTGGCAAACTCATCGGCGGTTATATCCCCAGCATTGCCACCCTCTACACAATTCCTTTCACTTTCCCTGCATTCCAAATCACCTTCCTTTCAATCGTAGCTAAGTTATTCCCCTGGACACACAGCATCACCCCCAAGTCCCTGCTCAATCCTCCTGTAGTGCAAAGAAAATTACACAAATGCTTACATTTCACACAATATGCACACCAATTCGGGAGGTAAGTAGCAAAAGAAAAGAAAAAATTCCTCATAATTTTGGAGAAAAGGGTCCCCATTTTCTCTTTCCCGGGACCCATTTCCTTCCATTTCGACCCTGCTTCCCCCGACATCAACCAATGTTCCATGCTTTATCCAATCCCACAACTCCTCTCCTTCCCAAACAAGAAGAAACCATGTTCCTCACAGGTCATCACAATTTGGTCCTGAGAAAGTAGTAATAAAACTGCAGGGTAAGGGGTTGTGGTGATGGTGGTTGGGGAGGGGGTTATTACATTATAAACAATGCCCAATAATATTTTTCTAAAAGGTTTTGTGGCATATCGTCAGTGTTATGCGTTTGTTAATAATTCATTGAGAATAGGAATGTCGAATACCGTAAATTTCATTTAAGATTATGTTCAGCCAAAAAAAAAAAAAAAAAATATCGACAATGGGGAAAAAGGCACTACCTGTGTAGAAAACGTAAATCCACCCAAAACCAAAACTGGTAGAAAAACCCGCCAAGTTTCCAAAAACGGTCGGCCTTTGAAGGTAGTGATATCATTCCACCAGGGAAAGGCTGCCAAGGTTAATCCTATTAGCCAAGTTAATCGCACATATTAATAGTTCGAAAGTTAAATGAAAACTAGAAGATTGCTACATGCATTGCTACATGCATTACATTTTAGCGACAAAATTAGGAAAAGCCCAAAATTTGACAGCTTACGTAACAGAAGCCTATGTTACGTAGGCGCTGTCTGATCTAGAAGCCTTATTGGTTTGCTTCCAAGGTCCGTGGTTCTTCGGTAATAGGTTCGACCAAAAGTTTATAAAACCGCTGTGAACGTTTGGATTGACTGACATTTTTAGATGATGGACTTTATAGCAGCTCCATGCGTATATAGACGTTGGCGACGGCGTAGATGGGCAGACATCACCATACTAAGTGATTTATTTACTCTGGGATACTTTAATTTTTCTAGCATATTTGGGATTATTATAACCAAGAATTTATAGATGTTTTCTATAAATCTATCAATCTATAAAAATCTAAATTCTTGTTATAACCATTATCGCCATATCTCACTCCTGCCAATATAAAAGCAAGAATATAAACTCACTTTATTCGTTGATGCCTATAGACGATGCGGAGTACAAAACATTACTAAACAAATTATAGTGAAGGCAAAACATTGTACATAAAATTGTGACTATGTAGTTGTCAACCATAAACTTGAAAAAAAATAAAATAAGTCGTAATAATAGCAACTGGCTCGATTCTTGGTCATAATAATAGCAGGAGCCTGCGATTGGTATGGTACATCCTTGTCGCTTTATGGTTATAAATTCAGGGCTGATGACCTTGTAGATACAGCACCAAATCTCTTTCTTTTTCGGCATTTGTGGAAACGAACGAGGCCGTGAAACGGTGAAACAATGCAACCGTTATTTTTTTAGGGTTGAAAAAAGTTTTTAATCCGAATATTGTATTGTTATGATACATACGGACGATCTGTTGTGATCTGATGGCTTGGTACTCATGAAACGTTACGCCAGAAATAAGGTTGGTCAAACCGATGGGGGACTTGATTTGGAATTACAGCCTAGGGCGTAGGTCCCAAGTACTAAAAAGTTCAACTTACGAAATTCTGTTAGGTTTAAAGTTGGTGTCATCGACTATTGTTTTTTTTAAATAGCCTTTTAGCCGAATACGGAGTTAGCATCTTGTTAATCTAGGCATGCTGAACAACTATTTTCATGTTTCTGAAAAATGAAACCCTGCAACTCACAAAATAAAAGTTTTATCGTGAGAGACAAATGTTTTATCGGTGCTTGGTAACGCCGGCCTATGGTCGTGAATGGAGACAATGTGGTTTTCTCGTGGTAAATTGAAGGAAGTATAAGTCGATCCTGAAGCCCAAATATCGAAGACGTTATTATGAACTGTAATTTCATATCGTCCAAGCTGTATTGTTTATTTAGAATTTTAGAAAACTAACAATGGAAAGTGAGCCTAGTGCTTTGCAGTTGCTGCTAAATACCTTTGACTCTAAATTTAAACGTCACAAATGTGTGTTATGTGACGCCTCTTATGATAACCTGAAGGACTTGCAGATACATACATACGTGCACGTTCCGGCCGGTGCGGAAGACGATCTGTCGGACACTGAATATGAAGTGGAACCGGATACGAAGGTCATCCCTATTGAGTATGAAGAAAAGTTAATAACTGGCGGAGAAACTGGTAAAGTAGAGAAGATACCAGTTCCGCTAAGTGCAGTAATGCCGGTAATGAGTCACGAGTGCGTATTGTGTCACGCTGCGTTTGACCGTTTAGATAAACTTCAAGCGCATAGCTACGAACATCTTCCGCCAAACTCCGAAGATTTTAACTACGAAGATGACTACGTTGGCTTGGTGGACACCACGACGGCTAAAACCAACCAACATACATGCGTGTTGTGCTCCGCAAGCTTTGGAGACATCGAAGATCTTCGAGCTCACAGTTACGAGCATCTCCCTCAGTCTCTGAAGCGTCCACGGTGCGATGAGTGCGGCGCTACGTTTTCTTGCTCGACGAACCTCAGCCGGCACAAGCATCTCCACCGGGAAAAAGCTCACAAGTGTAAGTTCTGTAACGCCGCTTTTGCCCTTAGGTTTAAACTGACAAAACATCTGGCGGTACACAATGCCGGTCAGGCGTACATTTGCGACGACTGCGGTGAAGCTTTCGCCCACAAGTCTACTCTCAAGGTTCACATGTCTCGCCGCCATTTCGAAAGACGTTTTAAGTGTGAGGAATGTGATGGCATGTTTGTTACGAACAATGACCTACAAAAACATAAGGAAATCTTGCATGCCATTAAGATTAAAATTTATAAGTGCAAAATGTGCCACTTTAGGTTCTCGTCAAAAGACGAACTAGCAGCGCACAAGCCAGTACACATATTGCCACCAATTGCCGAGGTGAGCCCAAGCGACGAAAGCAACAGTACTTCACCGCACCATGACAACCTTGTCAAACATGAGCCAAACCATGATAAAGCGTGTATACGCAACACCGTGGAGACTTGCTGTGGCATCTCGTTTGAATCCTTCCAAGACCTTGCTCAACACAAACGCCTTCATACAACGAAGAAAGTGTACGATTGCAAAGAATGCGGTGCTTCATTTCAGCAACTCAGTTATTTAACGATTCATGCTCGCATCCATGCTGGACAGAAGCCATTCAAATGTAAATTGTGCAGTTGCGGTTTCACCCATAGTGGCGCACTGAAAAGACACATGCAGAGCCACAATACCACGTGTGAACTGTGCAATGACGAATTTAGCGATGAAGCTCAGCTAAACACACATTTACTGATTCATTTGAATAACAAGCCTTTTAAGTGCACGATATGCAATAAATTGTTTAAATCTCAATTCAATTTGGAATATCACATGCGCACTCATAAATGAGTTGAATAAAATACTGTTCAGAAAGGTATAGGCTAATAATTATGGTATATGGTTTGAGGGTTTTGATGTGAAGGTAATGTCACTGGCTGCGTTTTCATGTTTAAAGTGTGAAATAGCCCTGCTCTAAGCTAAGTTCCATCTATTTTTTACTGTAGTAGTAATTGATCACAAGAAACCGAAACCGAATATGTACAAAGCAGGGTTGGAAATAATCATGATTATTTTAATATAATCGAATTAATCAGATTATTTTTATTATAAACGGATTTTAATAAGATGTAGAGTACAGCAATAATTAAAATTGCTAGAGTTTGCTCAGTTACTTGCTAGTTGCTACTGCCAAATCATACATCTATTAGGCCATTCTCAGGCCCTCCGCACCGATTTTTTTATGGGGAATAAAAAACGACGCGGCAAAAATAGCAGTTACAGAACAAAAATAACCCTTAGTGAGAAATTGAATTATAAAATTACCAGTCTTGTTGTTAAATAATTGTGTGGATATGTGGTAAGAAGCATTAAGAAGCAGTATTCCTTATTTTACCCGAACTAAAAAAAAAATAATTCCCAAAAATGTACAGAAAAATAGGGCCGGAAAAAAAATACATAATAAAATTACCTTCCCCCGCACGGATTTCTTGAGAAAAATGCCCGAGAACCAACTTTATTTTTTTAAGTGGCCTTAAGTAGTAAAAGATTAAAATGTTATTACCGCTAAATGTGATAAATGTGACTTAAGCATAAATGTCAATATCAACACGCACAATGCAGTAAAGTTAGGCTAGGCAGTGCCGCAATTATTTAGGAATGGTGCAAATCACCCAGCTCACAAGGCAAGAGAGTCCTAAATTCAAATCAGGGGGTCCAAATATGCTCATAAAACCACAACCTTGAACCCAATTAGGTGATGTGGCGCCACTTTGGTTGTTTCAACTCGGTGGCATAATTTTGCATGTACCAGGCCAAAAAGTATAAAACGTACAAAACATTCCATAACTGCAGAAGATGCCACGACAGTGCTTTTTTTTTTGGGGGGGGGGGGGGGAGGTATTCAAGTTCTGTTGTATATCAACAGTTTTGTGTAAACCTGGTCCTTGATTATAATCCGATAATTTTCAATTTTAATCAATCGATTACAATCGTGATTATAATCGCATATTATTATCTTAACAACACTAGTACAGTGTCGTATATACCACACTGGCTTGAATGTAAGACAAATTACAGTATAGGGATGCACCTAATATAAAATTTGCTGAATACCAAATAAGCCATACAACCGAATTAACGAATACAGGACGTACAACTGAATAACGAATACAGGACATACAACTGAATAACGAATACAGGACATACAACTGAATAACGAATACAGGACATACAACCGGATACTCAACTAGACGAATACCAAATGTACAACCGAATACAGTAGTTACTACCGAATACTGAATATTTGGCACCATACAATTGACCAAATGACGATCAAAATCAAAATGTATTATCAATACTCATCAGTATTGTGAATTTTCGATAGGCATTATCCGAAAAAATATTTTCAGTACTCCTGTCTTCGTCAGGCAGCAAGAAGATAGGAGGACTGAAAATATTTATTTTTTCGGATAATACCTATCGAAAATTCACAATGCTGATGAGTATTGACATATTAAAGACAGTCAGTTCAAACTTGCAAATTTTCGACTATCTGTACTGATAGTATTGACATTTTGAGTCTGAGCGTCATTTGTTTACATTTACATTACAACCAACATTGTCTTTTTTTATGCATTTTCTCTTAAACTTTCCTGACTTGTTTGACGGTGGGTTCTTTGTTCTCTTGCATCTCGATTAGCCTGTAGTTATAGTTCGGTGTCTGATGCCACGTTGTGCCCTCTTGCAGGACTGATGGTTGGAAGGCAGGAACATAACTTTTGAGTATGGTCCTTTTATTAAGGTGTGTTAAGAATGGTGGTAGTTTCCAATGCCAATCTATGGTTTAAATTTAGTAAACTCACGATGTAGCGTACCTCCAAATAAGAAACTTTTTCCTATAGCCTAAGGAAAAAAATTCTTAAACTATTTGGTTGGCCACCGTTTGAAAACACCTCTGCATAAGGAACAGCTCCATATAAAGAAACCTTTTTTAGTGCTGTAATGGTGTTTCACATATTAAGAAGCCGTCCTGATGAATTTTGAACAATGTAAAAAAAAGTTATGCATATAAATAAAATGCAACAAATAAAGCATAATAAACCTGTTTAAATAAATAAAAGTCGCTTTGTTTTCTCTTGCAAATATAGCAATCAATATGGCTACTTACGTTTCTAGTTTTTGATCAGCTGCGATGGCATGGCGGCGCACACCTCTCTTTTTAAGACGAGCCCACTACAATTCTTCCATCGGTTTCATTTTTAAAACTGGAAGTTTAATTAGAACATTAGCGAATTGAATCAGCATTCAAAATAATCGGCACCATTTGGCAGTTTTCTGGCATGGGAAGTTGTCTGTTGGCCTTCAAACTGTTTGGTCCTGGCGTTTTGAGTATTTCATTTGACGACGGCGACGTTGCCGCACGACCTGACTGATATGTAGCAAATAATTAGATAACAAAAGTTATAACTCAAAAGTAGTTTTTATGTGCCGGTCGGAAATATAGATTACCTGTGAATTTATTACATTCTTCCCAAGGATTCTTTCTCTCGCTTGGAGGATTTCCATTTGTGACAAGTCGGCCAGCTGCGTAACCCGGTCTGCGCATGAGCGTGCGCTGCCCTCTTTAAAAGCGTCCAGTCGAGGCAGGCCTGTCATCTTTTGTCTCTTGCGCAGCCAAACGTCTACGCTTCGTATTCTCTCCGTCCTTCGGTGAAGTCCCGCCTTCACAAGCCCACAGCAACATAGCAAGCTCCATAGAAACTCCGAAGGAGCTTTCGCCCAAGTTGGCTAACCCTTCGAATCTTTCCTTCCAGCACAGTCGATTCGACTACACTTCCATTTTCTCTCTTCGTCTTTTGTACAAGTTTCTACTTTTTGTGCTATTGTCCCTTGTTGCACGTCAGTCACATCCCTGCCAGACCACCGCAGATCGAAGCCTGTTCAGGAGTAGCTCTTCCAGAAAGCTGACCTTTGTGACCTGCCATTCAAAACTCTTTGTGTCTGCTGCCCTCAGTTGTCTTGTCGTTGCCGCTCCTCATGACTGTTGTCCTGTGCCGGGATTCATAGCGGGCACGCTGACGTTCGACGTGAACCCTTCGTCACCTCATCCTTGCTGACTGTCATTATTAAAGCCCTTCGTTCGTTCAGCAACAACACGGGAAACCATATTCATTGTCGACCCTCATCAACATGAATCCTTCAAAATTTTCACTCGCACATCAACACCTGCTGTTGTCACGAGGCGCTACGGAAGAGGCTCCATCAACATGTCACAAACTACACCCATCAACATCAAGTCGTGCTACAAGAACTACGGCCAGATCCTTTGTCACCGTCACTCACTACTTGTAGCCCTTCCTGACCATTGTCCGAAACCTCCAAGCATATCTGCAAAGTTCGAAAGTTCCTTCTGCTGTTGTCATGACATCAACAATACCCATCGGTCCAACTTTCGAACCACAAAGGACTGATGCGCTCACCCCATGGCTTACATCTCATTCGAAGATATCTCGAAAGCTGCAGGAACGCACACAGAAGCTGCCACCTCAAGTTTTCCACCTGACTTTCGCGATAGCCGAAAGAAATAGCCCAGATCTTTTCACAAGTGTCGCACCATACACAAGATCACCATGCCGAATGGGTGAGCCAGCCAAGAAAAGGGAGCCGCAACAACAACATAAACCACAATGGCATGGCTAGGTTCAACGTCTGACTGACACAACCATTGCCAGACCAAAGCCTCACTGAACCCAACGACAGGTTTTGCCTTTCATCGGAGACGACCTTCGTCACCCTTAACCATCATAGTAGAATCTCTGCCATCAAAATCACCCAATCTTCTACATCTACGCCTTCGTTTTTCTCCTGCCTCGCTCAGGAGCTTTCCTTCATCTTTTGCTCAAGAGCCCGTCCTTCAGTCAACCCACTGCGTCATGGTTAGATCTAAAGGAACACAGAAAGAGCCTTCGGCCAAAATAGCCAACCCTTCACCCAGAAGCACTTCGCCAGTTAACTCTGAGGTTGTTGTCTACCCTTAACTTATACCGCTCCCTCTTCCCTTTCCTCAACCTTCGCCCTCGGCATTACCACCCCTTGTGGGCCGGCTTTCGATTCACGCTCTCAAGTGAAAACGAAAGCCAAATCCACAAACAACCCTTCGTTCCCAAAGTCGCATCGTTCCCCAGCCGACACTCCTCTTTATCTTTCGGCCCGTTCATCTCACATTTCCAGAAGTCCTTCGCTCGACGCACCTGTTACGTGGCGTCCCGGTAAGCAACCCAGAGCATCGCGATAAACACTCACAATGTAGTAACACAGTAGTAACCTATTTTATTGTGTAATTTTGTCCTTGACGGTCCCATTAACCACGTTACCAGGAAGTTATCTTCCATAATCGGGTGTGACTGTAGGCAAAAATAAAAAAATGTGTTCCAGCCACAGGCTATGAAAAACTCAATTGCAATTGCCACTGTGAAATTTTAGTTGTGTGACGTTCTCAGGGAGTAGATGATTGAATCCAAGAATAATCTGAAACCCAATTTATTGTGTACTGCATAGCTAGGGGTCTATGCACTTAGAACACATAGTATTAGACATTAAACACAAGTTGCAGCTTGGTCTAATCCTTAGAAGAGTCCTGGGAGACAGTCTTTCGAGTTGCTTGCCCTACACCAATTGCTTATCTGTTGTCCGGACCCACGTATTTATAAGGGGGGGGGGGGCTTTCTCTCTCATGGAATTGGATAGTTTTTTGTTTTGTATTTGTTATCAGCTATGTTCACGCAGTAATTTCATTCACATATTAGTAAATGGAAAAAAAGTAACAATGGATTTTAGGTGTGTAAGTACAAGTAATTTCTAGATTTTTTCAACTTTCAACTACATAACAGTTTATGAGCTAGTTATCACTTGCACCCCCTCCCGCAATGGATTTTTCGGGAAAATGTTTTTCAACCTAGCTGAACCCATGGAACTGATTTTTGCTTGTTGGCACGCCGAAAAATGCTGCATTTGACCCATGGACTCTGCGACGTCACAATCGTAGGGTAGAATCCCTGAATTCGAGCTAAAATTCTTCAGTTCGAGCTGGGAAAAAAAATTTGTAGTCTTAAGGCCACTATTAATTAAATGGTTCTCGGGAGCGGTGCTAAAAAAAATTGACGCGAGCGGGCAGTATTTGTGTTTTTTTACATTTTATTCGTGATTTTTCAGATGCTGGCGATTACCTTTTTTTTTTACCAAACAAAACTAAATCAGCAGTTTACATTTTGTTGTGGAGTACAATACCTATGTTTTAATGCCAGCATCAGCGGGCCAAAGTTGCATAGTCGATAAAAGTCATACTTCAGATCTAAGTTTTTAGTTGTGACATGCCTTTGAACGACCCTTAGATTCGTTTCAAGGTGATCATGTGAATGGCGCAGAGAGCTGATGTGGTCATCGGTTCCAGGAAATGATTGGGGAAAGTGATGATGCGTGATCGGAATTTCATGCGCTAAGAAAAAACTCGTGCGTGCGCTCCTGAGAACCACTTAATTTTTAACGCCATAAAAGAAAGGTGTACACGTCCATAAAAACTTACTAAACTTTGGACCTGATTACAACTTGTGGTAAGTCTCCTTTTAAGAAAATGACTGCCAAAAATATGCCCTCGGAGTAAGGGGGACCAAACTGATACATGTCTTAAGATTACAAATAAAGAATAATGGGACTCTTTGTTAATCCAGTGCCCAAAGTGCCATTCGCGCTCAATTTTCGGTTTTCAATTGAACTTCATGTAATTAACAGTTGGGTAGTGGCCAGTGCCAATTTAAATTCAACTCAAATTATTCCGTTCTTTAAAAAAAAATGACAGTTGTCGAGACCTCAAGTTTGCTTTTAATTAAATGATCATAGACCCGAAATCATGTTGTAGTCCATTTACAAGTTAACGTACTGGTCTTAATTAACCACAAAAGCTGACTTCATTTTGCATGCATATTTGATTTAAAACAATTCCTTAGATTGTTGGAGAATGGTCCTGGAATAGCAACGCTGATAACTGAAGTTGTGAAAAGAGTGTGCTAAGTTGAATGCATTGTTCCATATAGAGGATTTTGAAAGGGGGTCTAGGTGCTACGATCGGAAAAGTGGCTTATTCATAAGCCCGAATATTACTTGGGCTGTCACCATCACATTTTTACATACAGGACGAGAGAGTGAGATTATTTCTCGGTAGGGGAAGGGCAGTTTCCTCAAGGTTGGGGGGGGGGTGCAACTGTACCTACGTTTGTTGCTCCACCCTTCCACTTTCACTCCCTACCTCCCCTCCCCCATTCTGTTGCTCCTTCTCCTCCCTCCCTTAGTTTTTCATTCCCTATCCCTTCCCTCCATCCTCTAAATTCCTTTTCATTTTTGTACTGAATCTTGTACAATTTTTTCCCCTGGTTTTTTCATTTCTATTAACACTTCGATTGTTCAAGAATACAACACACAACTTCAGATTAAAGAATACGTCTAACTTCAACAGGCACTATTAATTTGAAAGCATCTAACTACATCATCTGCTTCGGTATCACTATTTTAAAGTAGCGCTCCGACCTGGCATGGCCTCCTGTATTTATCAGGCATTGCCTGCCACTGTTTGGAGAATTCTCAGCAGAAAGCGAATTCATTGTTTGAGGGACCCTGTGTGTGCACTAGTGCTGCGTTTTCGCTTGCGTGCTGCTCTGAACTGCTTTCAAAATGCAGTGCTTGATAAATACGTAATGTCCCCTGCGCAAAAGAAGCAAGGAAGCATTAAGAATAGTGTGTCTCAGTACTTAGCAACGTCTTGTACCAACATGGTACTGGCCTACTCCATAGCCTAGCTGTTTGCTCGGGGGATATGATTTGTTACTTTGTACACTTTAGGTACAACGTGCAGGTTCATTTGTCACTTCGAAATAATGTCTGTCCTTATGACTTCTACGTCACAGTGGTTACACGTATACAGTGTTGCTAATAGCCTTTTGAAAACTTGGATAATTGCTGCACTCGTTGATTTCATGATTTTTTACAACTGGAAACTTAGAATGTGCATTCAAAATGACAAAAAACATACTGTTCTCAAATGGACCAGAAAAATCAACATGGAGACAGCTCCACGCAGTTGCTGATCTTTGTCACAAGCTTTTCCCCCACAATACCTCCATCCTTATTTACGTGGCAAGCATTGCATGTTTTTACAAAATTTTCAAGATTGGCTTCAATCCCTGGCCACCATACTCTTGACCACGCAAATGGTTTAATACGTACAATGCCACAATATCCCAAATGTAACTCAGTTAAGACATGTAGCCTTAATACTTCTGGAATAACTAGTCAATGGCCCCCAAAAATTGCACGGCCTTCAAAAGAAAATTCTAAATGCCTAGGTAAATAAGGTTTTAATGGCTCATTATCAATCTGGTCAGGCCAGCCATCATTAGTATAACAATAGACAGACGAAATTTTGTCTTTCACAGCAAACTTTTTAAGTTGGACTGCCAAAACTGCTAACGAATCGATTGGTTGCAGTTGCATCACTCGAAAATCAGGTGCTACATTTTTAGGAGGAGTCACATAGAGCAAAGGCATATGGAATAAAAAGTCTGCTGTTAAGTTCTCTTTACCTGGGATGTGCTGGAATTCAAAACTAACCATTCAGGCATAATTCCCAGCGCTGTATGGGTGGGGCCGCCAGAGCTGAAATAGCCACTTTACGTCCAAACACCCAAAGCAAAGTTTTTGGTCGGTTTGAAATCTGAACTTCCTCCTGTACAAGTACTAATGGAAGAACCGTTTAACCCCAAACACTATCGAGAGTGCCTCACGATCGAAATGAGCATAGCCAAGTTTGGCCTTGCTCAGGTTTCGAGACACAAAGCAATACTCCTACTTTTGTTGTGAGGCATAACATGCATCGGTGAAGTGCCGTCCCCGAAAGGAGTCATAAACTTTAGACTTTAAAAATGCACTTCTGGCATTAGTCACTGCTTCAGAGCATTGTGGCGTCTAAAGCCATGAAATGTTTGGCGATAAAAAGTTTATTCAGGGTTTCCAGTAAAGTCACAAGATGGTGTACAAACTTTGAATATGGGATCTTGAAGCCTAATAATACTTCAATTCAGAAACGTTTTGGGCAATAGCGTGGTCAGACCCCTGAGAGGGCAGCAGCAACTCTTAAAAAAAGAGTACGATAAGCTTTTATTCTGACGACTTTTTTGGGCCCTTTTACCTCACTTTTTTTTTTTTTCAGCCTCTTTTTTTGCCCATTTCCATTAGTTTTTATACCTTTTATGGCCCTTCAAACACTGCCGCAGCAGGTGTAGGTACATTAAAGTGCATTTTGTTTTCAAAAAAAGGGTATTATGCACTTTTGGCATTAGTCACTGCTTCAGAGCATTGTGGGTCTAAAGCCATGCAGGGATAGTGCCCCCCCCCCCTCCCCCAATACGCAAGCCACTGGTTTTAGGGTTCGGGGGCTAGCCTGATAACATGTAGAACTTCAGGCAAGTTATACCTTTCATTTTTATTTATTGGAACAACTAAGTATTTTAACTTGTCCTGATTTAAGTTACACGCTTGCTCCACTATCTTGAAGTACAGAGCATACTTTGTCTAGAGTAGCGTCTTTTTCCTTTCCCTTCCAAGCAACTAATATATCGTTCAGAAGAGACTAGATTTTAGAGTTCCCTATAGGACCCCTTCCATTAGTTGCTGAAAAATTCCAGGAGCACTTGTCAATCCTAGTGGGACTCTTTGATACTGGAATTGCCCAAGACAGGTTAATTGTCAAGGCTGGCTCAGATTCCTTTTCGAGTTCTACATCTGAAATGCATCCGACGATGTTACTAAACAAATCCTCAGCTCCGGGCATAGGAAAATACGATATTTCCAGCTCAGGGTTCACAGTGACACTATAGATGCCTACAATGCGTACAGCACCTTTGGGCATGAAAACAAGCACAATGGAAGTTGCCCAGCACAACAAGTGATTGGTTGCAAGAGAACCCTCCTGTATCAGCCGGTCTAATTCAGCCTCGATCTTTCCCCTTACTGCTAAGGGCACAGGTTGAGCCCTACAGAACTTTGGTTTAGCACCCTCCTTCAGTTTGATACTTGCTTTGAAATCCTTATATTTCCCCAAACCTGGGTTGAATATGTCATCATACCATTCAAAGATTCCATTACCAGCAACAAAATGAGCATTTTCACTTTCAGCAACAAATTCTGTTTCTATCATGTCTTAAATTGAAAAATCGTTCAAGGCTGTGTTTAAACTTCCTAATCCAACGTTTCCCAAGAAGGGCTGGTTTAAGGGAAGGACAGTTCAAACGCACAGCAACAACACCACTGTTGTTGCCTACTTGAACAAGGGAGGAGGGACATCCACCAGCTTTCAGACCTTCCTTCTAGCAAGAATTTATAGGGTTTGGGAGGAGAATTTGTAACTCTATAAAGTCTCTATTGAAACACGTTAGATCGGTCCCCATTAGTTCAGTCCGAGTTTTCAGAGGGCGCCACGTGTTCCATCTGATAATTTTTGCTCATTTTTCAGCCCAAATCTAAAGTAAGCTAAATTACAACTAAGCTAGGCTAAATAATAATTAAAATCAAGCTAGTTTCGTTTAGTTTAGTTTAATTTTAGGCTCAAAACTGAGTAGAAATACCCACATAAAACACATGGCGCCCTCTATAAACTAAGACTGAACTAATACGACTGTATCCAGGGCGTTTCAGTATGGGTCTCTGCCACAAATTCTCCTCCCAAACCCTATAAATTCTTGCTTCTAGCCATCCCTTGAAAAACAAAATTTCATCTCTCCACATACAGAATGTTCTGGCAGCTGTCCAGACAAGGCTGTAGGTTTGCCACGTTCCCAGCCGAAGCCATGGCGCCAGAAGGAGAGAGGGCCAATTTTGCTAGGTAATTCCAATCGGAAATTACTAGGATCTTTTACATGCCACAATTGACATGAGCACGAGGCATCACAGGGCCCTTCTCTTCCCGAAAATACCAGGGATGGCTGAGGTCAGGTTCGAACCCAGGACCTCTTGCACATGAAATGGTCATGCTAACCATTATGCTACCTTGCCCCATGTCCAGATAAGGCATAGTCCTAACAACAGAGTGGACACTAAAAACATCTCTTTGTTAGAAGATCACCATTTAGGGAACTCTGATGATCGACCTCTTTGCCATTAAGCTCCAATCAACGGCTCCCAAATGACACGAGTCCCTTCTCCAGACCCTCAGCCATGTGCGACAGACGCTCTGACAGCACCATGGACTCACATGTTTGCCTAAATCTTTCCTCTTTACATCCTTCAACCATGATCCTCTGGAGAAGGTCACAAAACCAGAAGGGATGTTTGTCTTCATCGCCCCAGATTGGCCAGCCCAACCATGTGTCATTCATCTTCTGGAGCTTCTAGTGGATTACCCAAGAAGACTACCCCTGGAGGAGGATCTGCTCACCCAGAAGAAAGGAAAGATCATCCACCAAGTTCTACCAGTCTTAAAACTTCATGCCTGGCTACTATCCTCTAGCTTCACCAGGCCGATGACCTTTTGGAGCAAGCTGCCAACTACATCGTCCGCTATATCCGAGGGTCAACACATAAGATTTATGAAAGCAAGTGGATTTGGTGACATCATTGGTGCAGTGGAAATCAGACTAATCCCTTGGCTCCAACTCTAGCTCAACTCACAGAGTTCTTGAACTACTTCTTCTCTTTTGGGATGAATATGTCCGTACTCAAAAGTTTTTTTGTTCAGCCATTAATTCAGTATACTATTCAAAGTAGCAGGACAAAAGTCTTCCATTGAAGACTTCAGTCACGAAGACAGTATTTCCAGAGTGGTGTGTCCTCTTAGTAGTGACAAGCCTCCTCAAGGAGCCCTAGGGGCGTCTGGGACACCTTCATTAGGACTCCTGATCTGCAAGACTGTCTTCCTGCTTCCCTTGGCTTTGGGGTAATGCTGCAGTGTGCATCAAGCCCTCAACATGGATGCGTCTTAGCAGGTATTCGTTTCAAACTACAGTTTAGTAAGACTTCTGCCCTGAGCTTCCTTCAGAGAGAAGTCTCAGGCATCCACGAAAGCGCACCAGTCCTCCAAGTTGACCGGAAATGTGTCCCCTTGCAGGGGATGAAGAGGAGAGGACTGCAGTGCCCTGTCAAAGTGCTGCGCTTCAGCCTCGATGCAACTAATGATTCAAACTGGAGAAAAGGCATAAAGGACTTGTTCAGCTCCTACAGATCCCAGTACAGGACTAGCTACACCAATTGTGATTGCTTCCTGGATTCGCCTGTGAGAACACGTATGATTCCACCAGGACCACTACCTCTGACAATATCAATAAGGCCACCCACGAGATTCGAGCCCTCTCCGCCTCTTGGAGTTCCTACAATCAAGTTCCATTAGAAGAAATCCTTCAGGCTATTTCACGGGCGTGTGAGGCCAATCTTCACGTCACACCACTTCTGAGACATGTCCTCCCATGGGGCTGCTTTCTCTTCCCTCGGACCAGACTCCATACACCAGAAAATTAAAGTCATCTGAAGGAATCCATGAACTAACTCAGGAGGTGACGATGTCAACTGCCCACCATCCAGTTTGTCGAAGTCCATGTAAATTTTTAATTGAGGATGGTATTCTAGGATAAAAAATGCTTGATTTATCATCCCCAGACTGAATTGGTAAATGTGCTTTTATCCCTAGAATACCTACCCATTTACCCACCCTCATTGCGCCCCTATCAGTGGACCTAGACAGTAAAGATGGTCATCTATGTAAGTGCAGTACTTGAGGTGCATATATGCCTGTAGCGTTGGGTACATCGGTGTGATACAAACAAGGATTTTAAACTCTGTAAGACAGTAATGCATCAATTCTTGGGGCCATCAACTTTATTTCAACAATCATTAATATACGATCTACAATTGGGTAGGTACTCTACTGATAAAAACAGATTTACCAATTCAGGCTGGTTATACCATGCGTAATGGCTGTTTGCCGTGACGTCACCATGAGTTAGCCAATGACGAACGAGAACAACGCCTGTTTGGCCATCTGATTGGACTAGCCCAGTCACGTGACGTGCACGTCACAGCAAACACCCATGGCACGTGGTATAATTAATGATAAATCAAGTGGTTATTTTAATGTGTTGAAAACAGTGAGCGGTGGACGGTGAGTTAATCATGGTATCCAGATCGTCAACCTATGGTTTACAATGATATGGTCGTTACAGATATGAAGCATCTTTCCTGTCATTGAGCTTTTCTGTTTTATTACTTGTTATGGAACTCAGTATGACCGATCTTACATCATAATTGTTGAATGGCATGCGGTCACCGTGTCTACATTGCCGGGGGTAAACAATGGCAGCAAGCGTCGTCATACAACGGAATTTTCTTTTTAACGAGTTTTAATGACGCTTTTTGCAAGGTGTAGGACCCCCTTTTTCACATGTCTACTTCTAAAGTTTTTTTTTTTTAATATTAGTGCTCTGTTGAGTAGACGACGTCTTATTTCTAGTTCAGCTGCTCAGCACATTACCGTATCTCACTAGTATCAAGAATTGTCAGTCCATGACTTAGCTCACCCACCTGTATTAAGATGAGTTGGGATTGTAGTCCACAGATAGGTTTATCACGAAAAAGGTTATAATTTATGTTTACAGTTTTTCCCCCAAATCACAACTATAACTGATGCGTTTTGACTTCAGGGACTGCCGCAAAGGTAAGGTAGGTATCGTACTGATAAAATTCACAAACCCTTGTGATACCAGGAATCGAACTACATGTGTGCAAATTAGGTCTCCACTGCAATAACCTCCGAGTTATTTAGATGGTTGCAAAATGGTCTTACGTGGAAAAAAATGGTCTTACGTGTTTATTTGTTATGACTGCGTCCCAGTTCTGTCTGGGCTCGCACACATTTTTTATAAAATTTTAGATTTTTTTAATGTACTCTTGGCTTGACTCCTGGCTTCCCTCAAGCCTGATTTGTGTTTACATGTTTATTTGGTTAAGGGTTCCTCTTGAAAATTAATCTGATGTGATTTGAAACATCGAGGGTAACGTTCTCACTCAACACTTTGTTGGTTCCTTTTGTACATTCGGAATTTTGGTGTTTTTTTTTTTTTACTGTACAGCTAGAGACAGCTAGCATATGGGCCCTTCCCATTGACAAGAAATACAGTTAAAATTATGCCTTTGTGGCAGTCCTTGAAGTGGACTACATCACTACAGCCATGTATTAATGATGTAGTCCAATTTATACTTTCGTTTTTCATTTGTTTGTTATGTGAATGTTGGTTTGTTTGCTGTAGTAGTGGTTTGTCAGTCAATGACCATATTTGGACAGAGAGAGGAGAGGCTTTTACACTCTCATAGAAAAATTTGTTAACATACTGATATCAATGCCTTACCAATTCAGGGCCAGATTAAATTTGTTTACTGGGTGCTATATTTCTTAGAAAGCTCCCATATGCTACCCCCTCCCCCCCCAAAAAAAAAATGTGGATTCATTCCCAAACAATAACACAAAAAATATTCAAAGGGTTCAATGGGTTTTAGCAAGCGTTAACCGCATTGGTTGCAATACTGGTTATAAATTTTATTATTACAAAAACATTGGTTACTCATTGGTTACTAAATAACTGTTCAGATTTAACCTGTTAGTTTGGGTCTTTTACCAACAAAAAGACGACAAGACGACACAGAAGTAGGAATGTCATAATCGGTCAAACAATGATGTAGCAGTGGAAATTTTGGTGGAATCTGTCCGGAGCAAGGGGTTACCTTTTAGAAATGGCTGCCATGTGTTACCACACCCTATACTAGACACCCTTGAGAATCCGGCTATGTGACAATAGACTCCTTAGTGGTTGTCTCGTGGGACACTGATGCATGGAATCATGAAATTATTCCACTCAGCCACAGATTTCTTCGTTAATGGTATTTCTCTTTCCATTGCATGCAAAATATAAATACTGGCAATAAAATTATTTAAAATGTAGATGTTCTTACTGTCCAAGTTAATGTAAGCTGTGTAAAACAGTAAACATTTGGTGTAAGCTAAGCTGTTGCAGTAAAAACTCAAAAACTCTGCGAAACCAGCACAGCTCTTTATTTTCTAACAAATCATTGTACAGTACATGTCATTGGAGGATTATTATCTACATCAAAAATTCATTCACGACTTCTAAACTTAATATCTTTAAATAAATACAGATGCAAAACTATGTGGTATTCCGTCCTGTTTATTCTTAATATCCTTAGTTTTTTTCTTGTGTATTAATTTACTTGTAAAAACAGGATGCAACTTGAGCTTTCTTCGTATAAAAACTATAATCTTTTCAATAAATTAGTGATGTTTCATGTCCAGTTCCTCCCAGCAGTATTATTAACCACTGGCATGACCTTTTATGAGCTTTATACCAATCAGTGTTAGTGAATCATTGCCAAACAGGTGCACATCTACTTGTTTTCTTATTTGAAGCTTTGTTTCTCTTTATTGCATAATAACTTTGTTTTGGTATTTCTAGTCGTCGTCATAACCTTCAATTTGTAAAGGCTTTACGTTTTTGAATCATATTTTAACAAATAAGCTCATTTCTTCACTATTCTGGCAACTATTGTGAATGGTAAAATATTGTCAAAGTTCTGTAGTATGTATTATAAAATGTTTTTTTTTGTCTTGCAGCACTTTATGACAAAAGGTGCCTGATCAATTACAATGACACAAACTAGTCTTTTACTATCCCAAAAGCAGTACAACGTGTTAAACGAACATAAAGACTTTTTCTTCTTCTTGTAATTACTCTTAAAAATGTTGCTAAATGGGTGTGGTCCAGAGCCCTGTTTAAGAGAGGCAAGTTTTTGGAATAAATTACATAGTAAAACGCACTAAAGAAAGGATTAAGGTCTACAAATCTGTGATTAACACACAATCGTAATGATTCATAAGTTGTACATATGCTTCATCCACTGCTTCCGTAACACAACAAATACGGAAGCAGCCCGATACCCCATCAAATTATGCATTACTCTGCGTCACACAAACAAGAGCGATGGACAAGTTAAGTGACGCTACAATTACACATTAACTGAAATCATTAAAGTGTGTTGAAGAAATGCCACACGATTTGACGACTCATGGTTTTGAAGAGCAATTACACGCGGAAGTGTACAATATAGGTAATGCTTCTATTTTATTCATTATCAGTATTTGCCAACATGGCTGTCTTACCAAAGCCAAAATGGTGTCTGGCCTTCCCCAATCAGTATTTTCTCAAGTCACTAAGATACAAATCTAATGACTTAATCACAGTGATCTGCTCTTCAGAATGGAACTACATGACTGATAATGGTGAAATACGGCTTTCAACAAGACAGTCGCTTTTATTTTTATCTGCTATATAAACACAGTCAGCTGTGCTCAAGTAATTTTGTGTTGGCAAAGTCTAAATGTGAAACTGATTGGGCCCACGATTTAAAACAATTTCAACCATAAAGCCCAAAGTGGGCATACTGAAAGCCAACTTCTCTTGGATTCTCAAACGACTGACGCAAGGTAAAGACCAGAAAAGTACGTAATGCAACAGTCATGTACTGCACAATGCAATATAAATCGACTAATAACATATATAGATATATATTTATGTATAACATATAATATATTATGCCAAGACAGCAATAATATAAGATTTATAACAAAAGTGTAAATAAAGCGTAAAGTTTTTCTGGGCAGCCTGTGTGTATATATGCGGTTGCCCTGGTGAAGCGGTTGTTAGTGGCCTTGGCTGCTGCTTGGAACTAATGCCGCGCAAGCGACAGTCGAGCACAGGCACAGGAGTAGAGTAACTGGCGAACCCGGGGCACAGCTACTGCTATTTGTGCCTCGCCGGGTAGTATTTGGCTGTGCTGGACCAACGCTGACGGCCTGAAAAAAAAATAGATAAATGAATTTGCAGAATAACTCGGTGAAACGATACAAAGACTCAAACTTTAGCCATTTCAGCTAAATTTTTACCATCTAAATTAATAAGCAATGACAGCTTCTCATCCTATGCTATCACAGGTTTTTCTGTTTCCACTATAACTTACCAACTCATTATCCAACTAATTTCAAACTTGTCAAACCTCTAAAACCACGAATTTTGTCATAAATGCAATGCTAAGGGATTATGTTTCATATAAAATCTTACAAGAGTGTAAAAAGAAAACTAAAAAATTGTCTGCTTCCATACAATGCAATCGCTTGATCACGTCTGGGAAATCAACATAACAGACGGGATTGGCTACTACTAAAATAATTTCTGACTGACTGGTGCCATCCAGATGTCATACGTAAAAAGAAGTTCTTCACAGATTGCGGACACACAAAGGTGAAAATAATTTGCGATGCTGCTTTTCTACATTAGGGTGTTAACTGAACTTACAAATTCAGTCACTAAATGCAGTAACAATGTAGCAGCATTCAGAATAAAGAAACGAGTTATTGTCATAACCTACAAGCTAAGGAAGACACAATGTATCATATTGAACATCCATTGAATTGGCATGCCAGGTTTTAATGTAGTGCAATAAGTCGTTTTCAAAACAAGTTTCGTTTCAAAACATTTTAACCTAAATCATGTTTTCTACTTCACCAGTTTATTTTAGTATTTCTAGGTCAAGTTTATTGGGTACGTTTTTTTTCTTTCAAATTTAAGTACGTTATATACATTCGTCCGTGGTATCACATATCAACATTAGTGTTTTGCTTCAGTTTGTGGTTTTTGCAGAATTTATTGGCAAGATTGGAAGGACGATTGGAACAGGAAGACTTCATGATACGAAAACTGGTCCGATCCAGTTCTTGGCTTGACGATAATAGTGTCATCAAGGGCCACTAAAGGATACAAGATTAACATTTGGCTTGTGTCCATGTTATTTTTTCATAGCAATAAGCTAGGACGATTAAGTTTTTGTCAGAACAGCGTGGAAATTTGAGCTTTCTTATCCGTAATGTTCTGTATAAGCGTAAGTCATCACTCTCAGAATTTTCTGGAAAACAAGAAAGTAGACAGGTTTTTTTTTATTCTAATATGATGGGACGTTTTGCAGCACAGGCAGGGAGTGAGGGACTCACCCCAGGTAGGTAAAGGACACCCACACGCACATATTACAAAAACCTCATTAATTTTCGTTTAAACCAAAACTCACCCCTGGCTGGTAAAGGGCACCCACAAGCACATATTACAAAACCTCATTAATTTTCGTTTAAAACCTTAAAGATATTGTTCAAAGGCGTAAACAACCGGCTGCAGCGACTACCAAGTCGCAACCGGTTTTCTGACACTTGTTTTTCGAAATATTGAGGCGCACACCTCTATCACACTCATGTGCTATGTTGCGAAAGTTTGAGTATTTTCCTTTAAAATGTGCCCAGGCTCAACAGTGCTCTCTATTATGTAGTCTAAAAGCAGTTACCATCACAATTGCTGGTAAAATGTGTAAGCTTTTAGGCCTAGTTTTAGATTTTAGGCTTAATTGTCAATTTTTATAGGCATAATTTTACCTGTCGTTTTAATTTAGTAAGCAGCAGCCAACCGGAAGCAGGTCAAGAGTAGCTAGGCCTATGCACCCATGCAACAAGGTATCGAGACTAGTTTAAATGAATCTAATGTGTGTCTTTAACGAAATCCTTTTGTTTTTGTGTTGCGTGTTTTCCTGTAGTGTTTAAATGCAACAATCAAATGTTATTATTTCATTGAGCTACGTCGAGGAAGCCTATTAGTTATAAGGAAGCAACAATGTTTTAATTACCGTGTTAAACTAATTTTTGGTCGCTGTATCTAATGGTGAAAACCGTTTGTCTCTATCTGGTACTATTCTGACGTTGAAAAAAGCAACGGCCGAGATGGACGGACAAGGTCCTTGCAATAGTTGTCTCAACCGTTTCCGCCGTACAGAAGACTCTACTGGACAAACCGCAAGCTCTATCGTAAGAGCACAGGTAACTTGGTACGTGGTTGACTGCTGCTGTTGTAAGCGGGTTTGTGTGTTGTCCTTTTTTATGCTTGTGAACAAGGCCCTTAATTAGTTTTTGTAATATATTTGCTTACGGGTGTCCTTTGCCAGGGGTGAGTCCATTATTGTGCTGTTTCCCTGCAAATTAAATCTAATAATTTTTAAGGGACGTTTTAATAGTGCCGTGTTGTAAAAGTTCGAATATTTTGCTTTAAATTACGCCCTGCTTGGGCTGTAAATTTGCCATGGTTTATCTGAAGGCTGTGTCTGCCTCGGCCAGCCAGTGAAGGGGTTGTTTTTTGATGACCTCAAGGGAAGGCCTTTATTGTGGCGTGATTGTGATCGAGCCACTCGATCCAGCTGCTTTCGCCTTGGGTGATTTTCAGTTGCCTGTGCACATGGCGAGATGAGAATAAGGCCCATGTGAGGATGAGTAACGTCATCCTTACAAACTAGGGAATGTTAACAAGTTTTTCACGCCAAAACAATGACTGGAAACTTTCCCATTGTGTTTTAAATTTATTCTCGGTTACTAAAAACACAAAAGTTTGATGATTAAAAAAAATAAAATATCTTATTATACATGACATGTGCTCAAATTAAGCTGGGAATAAAGGTACAGAAAGAACAAATGAGATGGTGCCCTGTTCGGGCGCCACGTTGTGAAGATTCATGTTCACAGCTTAGAAAGATGCAAGTCGATTGTATCGGCCCATAATTTATTTTGCAATTCATCTCGTTTACAACATGTCAGTATACACTCGTTTTCTCCAACCGGAAGACAGGAAAACACACACACAACGCATGTGCATCAAGTAACATGGCCAAGGCCCAGTGAGAGCCACGACAGCGTGCAAGGGATAAGATAGGTGACACCAGTAATTTATAAATAGTTGAATTAGTTAGGAACGAGGAGTACTGGACTGTATTAATACTGTTCCAGCATTCGGCACCCAACTTGGCAAATTTCTGTATGTACTATTAACAAGCTCAAAACCGAACTGGATTCAGCAAGCTAAAAAGCAGAAACTACTGCTTTTATGGGGCTCCAGTCAACTGAATGTTAGTCACCCAAATTTAGGCCTAATAATGGCAGTTGATCACTTAAAATCAAGCTGCTCTCACCCATAGAGATCTCTAGACAGACCGTTTTGCCCTTGTTTGGGCTGTCAGTAGAGAATAGTAGTATCATCCACATATTATTTTCTACCGACGAGCCCAAACAAGGGTGAAGCAGTCTGTCTAGAGAACTCTATGGGTGAGAGTAGCTTGAGTTTAAGTGTCTGTACTATAAAACGCATCCTCCTATCGTAATTATGAAAAAAGCTAATTGATTATGATGATAGGTCATTGGGCAAATTCGTTGGTATACAATAGCTCATTGGGTAAATTCTTTGGTGTATAATCTAGGGAAGCTATGGTGCTAGATCAAGTCAAGGCAACGGTCGACTTTTTATTTCACTATTGGCTACAACGAACCTGAGATATTACGCAATGTAAATACAGAGGGAGGCAAAAATCTGGAGATGCTTTCTGACATTCTTAATTTACTTACAGGAGAACAACAGAAACGTGCATACATAACTCAAGAGAGAAGTAATAATGACAGTTTGAATGACCTTGGAAATGGCTTTCAAGGTAATGATGCTGTTAACTTTTGAACTGCTGCATGTCTTAGCAGTGTAAATGGGAAAGTTTTAGAGATCGGTAAGCCAATGGAGAAAAAAAGAAAAACAATGGCATTAACTCAGAGCAGAATCATATGATGGGAAAGTTTTAGAGAATGGTAAGCCAATGGAAGAAAAAAGAAAACCAATGGCATTAATTCAGAGCAGAATCATACAATTTATAGGCAATCAAAGTTAGCGGTAAAAACTGCACTGCCGTACGCAGGTAGCATGCAACAAAGTGGTCACCCAATTTGGCATTGCGGTCTGGTGCGCTACAACTTTTCAATTTACATGACCATTCCACGACATATAGTTCAAACGTTGAAATTGTGATGACCTTGAAAGTCCACTCCAAGGTCATTCAATCGACCATCAATCATTACTTTCCTTGAGCCACAGTTTACGTCTGTATATTTGTATATTTCTGTGGTTCTCCTGAAGTATATTTGGAAAGGCCATAAGGCTTGTGCAGACTTCTGCTGCACCCTGTATAACGTATGAAATGCACAATATGAGGTGCCCTGCCTACAATACCCAGTTCTGAAATTAACTTTAAATGATTGTATTGCATATTTTCTTTAGCCTACACGAAAGGGTTTCTATTGTTGAGGCAGTAGAATTAAAGTAAGTTCAACTTTTTTGTTATGTTATCATCTTGTATTGATTTACAACAATATAGCCCTGTTTCATCCATGTCCACGTCCAAAGATTTGAAGCAGTAAATAGGTTAGTTTGTTATTTAGTCCTAATCACTATATTTATCACGTCTTAGTCTTCTGTACAGCCGTACCGTCTGAGAAGACTATTGCAACGACTTTGTCTGTCCGTCCGTCTGTCGCTTTTTTCACTTCGCAACCGTACCAAATATTGACGACCATTGTTTACTACGTTAGATTCAGTGTGAGAAGTTAGTTAAATAACATGGCAAATTAAAACATCGTTACTTCCTTATAGCTAATAGAATTCTTCGACATAACTAAATTAAATAATAACATTTGATAGTCGAATTAAAATCCTAAGGTAACACTCCTTAAAAACAAATGGATTTTAGCTTCGTTTAAAATAGTCTCGTCACATTGTTGCATGAATGAATAGGTTTATCGTCGAACCAAATTCTCCATTAGGCCTATATCTGCTACTTACGTAATTAAAACTGCATTTTTAAAATTAGGCCTAAAATCATGTTACCATGGCAACGTCAAGTTGCTACGAGTCGCCGTTGGCTTCATCAACATCGTATCTCTCATCACTTCCCTACTACCACTGATCTAGAGGCTACGTTGCGCGTTACGTTGTAACACTGTAACTGTGTGCCTGTAGGTGCACCATGTTGCAAAAATGAATAGGCTTTCTATACAATCCATATCTCTGTTAGCTAATACTTACGAAATTAAAACTGCTGGTTTAAAATTAGGCCTAAAAGCTGACAACTACGCCTAAAATGTAAAATAGGCCTAAACGCTAACACACTTTTAACCCACAATTGTGATGGCTACTGCTTTTAGATTAGTATAATAGAGGTAGCTGTTGTAGTGCATGATAGAGGTGTGCGCCTCAATATTGGAGTGGAGGAACTGCACAGAAGACCGGTGCGACTAGACAGCCGCTGTAGCCACTTGTTTAATTAATATAACCATGGGTAGATAACATTATTACTGAAACAGTACACTCTTAACTTGTCGAATGGTTTTTACACTACTTGATTTTAAGTTCATCATTATATTTGATGGAAAAACCAATACTGCTGCTTTGGTAGCCCTTTTAAATATTTATGCACACGTATTAATAAAAATTTACACAATATTTAATAGATCATACCATAACTGATCTTAAGCCATATTCTCAATCTTGAACGCAGACCTGAAATGGCTTCACAACTATTTAGTGCCACCACCAGATCCACATACGGGTACATCTTGAAGAAAGCTTGCGTAATGGAACTAAAAATAGTTATGACATACCATAAATCGTCTATTTGTAGGCCGGGCTACTAGTTAAAAAAATCTAGCAATTTTTACCCGGCTACAATTAGACACAGGCTACAACTGGAGACTGGATACTACAAAATTTAGAAAGGAAATTTACGGTATCAATACATGTACAACGTATGTCTGACATCAAAAACGGTAAATAATATCACATGAATGCTTTTACCATTACCCTAAACGTGTTGGTAACCATTAATAAATACGAATTTTTTTCAAAACCAAGGCATTTTGACCCGTCTACAACCAGAGACCGGCTATAACTAGAGACTGGCTACTTCTAATTCATGATTGGGAAAACGACCGGCTACAATTGAGGATCCGGCCATAGACGATTTACGGAAATTTCAAGTCTGAGTTCAAGACTGCGTTCGCATTTGGCTGAGGGTACGGGGCTAAGTCACTAATGCTTTGACTCATACCAGGTGTTTATAAAGAGTTGGATCAGTTAGAAGGAGGAGTGTGGACAGTGGTGGAATCTAATCTAGCGTGTGACGGTCCAGCACTTTTGTACTACAAACGCATCCATCTCGTAAAGAATGTGAAATACTGCATCTTCATGCGAAGAGCATTGGTTTAATGATCTAGCAGTGCCTTCCAAAACCAACAATCCAGATGAAAAAAACTCAAGAATATTGGAGACATTTTGACTCAATGCATGATGACACCAGGGCAGCCAAGTGCAACGTATGTCGACCATTCAGTATGTTGTGAATTCCAATTGGAACTCGGAAAACTCAACAAAGCGTTCCAAAGTGGAAGTGACGTCCCACGTATGGCACGATTGATGGATATCTGTGGGACTATTGTAGACTACAACCAAAAGCACCTCCCCTTCCCCCCAATTGTTGGCGAGACTGTTGACATGCACGAGGTATGAGTTTATTAACTAACTCCAACTGGATCGATCAAATGCATCAAAAGGTGCACTCTTTCACTCAACAGACACTTTTGGAATGTTCCGTTAGGTTTACTCACGGTTTGCTGTGTATTGAAAGTTTCAAATTATCTCCAACAGTTATGGTCAATTTGGCAGGCACTGTTTCAAGGTTCTAATGCTGAATCAATTTTTTTGCAATGGTCTAGTTTTTATTTAATTTTTGGTTACAAATTTTGGTTAAATTGACAACGAACCTGGTTGACGTAAAATCAGAGTTCACTCCTTGTTAGTTTACTAATTACTTATCATTCTGGAATTGTAACTTGTATTTGTAATTTGTACAGGGGCTGAAGTAAAATTGTATCATGTTTGAATAGTCTTAATTTGGTTCACAAATTCATTGAGGTGTTACAATTTTCTCGCATTTTAAAATTTGAGGTGATTAATCTTTGAATTTCTTTACTTTATAAAATTAACCGTGCAAAAAGCAAGTGATAATAAATGAAAGAGGAAAAGAAGCCAAACTTCGAAAATCATGCACTAGAAATAACAGTACAGTAAGCCACAATGGTGTAGCCAGGGTAGGGGCTGGGGGGAAGGCGGCCACCCGCTTGTATCCCCCAGCTGCCGTCCATTGTTAATGTTAAGGACGAGAGTACACCCCGCCTCTTTTACTGCTTTCACCTCTTTCAACCAAAACCTTTGCTCCCCTACTGGTAAGCCACTTTTATGCACTTATGTTCTGAGGGAGTTGCGTGACCAAGACTCGAACTGGCAACTCAATCCGTCCCCAGATCACTGACACAATGACTTTATAGATACGCCCATCCCTCCAAAGGCTCCAGTATATTGATAGAGTTCGAACCGGGTCAAGCCACTCCTACGAAACTTAAGTACTATTGTACTATGTTATATCTGGTGTATGAATTTCACTGTTTGGCTTGTTTTCCTCTTGCCTTTATATAACCAAGAATTTATAGGGTTGGGAGGAGAATTTGTGGCCAAGACCCCTTCTGAGACGTTTTAGATTAATTCCCATTAGTTCCGTCTAAGTTTATTTTTAGATGACGCAACGAGTTTTATGTGGGAATTTCTACTCAATTTTCAGCCTAAAATTAAACTTAACCAAAGGAAACTAGTTTATATTTAATTATTATTTAGTTTAGCTTAGTTGTAATTTAGTTTCCTTCGATTTGGACGGAAGAATGAGCAAAAATTACCGGATGGATCGCGTGGCGCACTCTGAAAACTCGGATGGAACTATTAGGAATGAATGTAACACGTTTCAATGGGGACTTTTTAGAGTTACAAATTCTCCGCCCCAACCTTGTAAATTCTTGATATAACTTAGTGATTTGTGTGTGTAGTTATTTAACAATGACAATGCTAACTACACTGAGTAAAAAGATGAGCGTGTACTTACTTAGTTGGGATGCTGGCCACCCAACCAACCCACCAGGTTGACGGACCTGAAAAATAAAGTGAGTAAACACTATGTTAAACATACTAATTAGAATTCCAACCATGACCACTTCGTCAAGAAGCAAGCATCTTATACCAATTATGCAAAGCCTATTACGGTGTACAAATTATAACTTCATGGCAATAAAGCTATGCAAGACAAAATACTCCTGTTAGTAGTACCATGGGTAGATAGGAACCTATCTACCCATGGTAGTACTTGACAATAAACTTGAATTTGCCGGTAGGATACTTAAGTTATGACAACTTCTTTGTGCAGTCTGATCTGATCACCATATTACATATTGTGTCTTATGCAGTATTGTGTTTATTATGTGTGTGTCTTATGCAGTATTGTTTGTGTTTATTATGTGTGTGTCTTATGCAACATTATGTCTTATGCATCATTTGACTTATACCCTAAGAATAAGATTAGCATTACATTGAAAGCTATAATGTGCATCACACCAATTTTTGTGTTCTATTATTTTTATTCACGGTTTTAGTCATGATTTATTCTCCAAAAATATTCAGTGTCACTTCATACAAAAATCCTTACCCTTCATACAACGGTAGTGCGAGAAGCTTTCACAAAAGTTTCACACAACAACTTGCGCCCATTCACAGCGACGTCACTTAAGTTCAAACAGATTTAACTAAGTTCATTAGTAGTAAATACTTAATTTCGGCTTCAACTATCTTTGCGACTTTGATTAAACTAATACCAATTGTAGATCATAGTTACCCACGTCTTTGCATCACGTTGAGTGCTGCATTGCTGGAATCGCTCGGGATTACACAATAACGGCTTTGAGTAACTAAAATTGGAGGAACTTTTCGGACCTAAGATTTGACCTACAATATGGCAAATCAAGGAGTACAGTCACTGAACATCCTACAGTACTCAGTCAGTGTCGAAGTCAGAAGAGAGAAAGATGAATGTCGTCATGCGAAATTAAAAGAAAAAAAAAAGATTAAATAATAAGTAAACAAAAACGAGTATGCCATGAACGATTAAGCACCAACAATTCAATGAGGGACACTCTACTGTATCGGGCGCTTATAACAAAAGTACAGTGTTGCGTTAGCGACTCAAGGTTAATTGCAGGGCTGGGTAAACTGTAACAGAAGTTCTCAGTGTTTCAAGATACATTGTTGTGACGTATGCAAAGTTAGGGCTTCGTCGGGCAGATGACCGGAAGCAGTTAACGCTCGCTAAAACCCTTTGAACCCTTTTTTGAAGTTAAATGGTCAGCTTTAGCAAATATTACTTTTGCTGCAAAATGCAGTCTTGGGAAAGAGTCTGAACATTCTTCACTGAAATAGAAGACGAAATTTATACACAGTTCCATTGCAGCATAACGATATGTAGTGATACAGATATGCAAAACCCCACAGGTTAGGAACTCATTTAATGAACTCTGGTAACTGACACTTACTTGGTGCCGCCAACTCCAGCACTATCTGCTTCAGAATTCTTTTGGAAGCTTGATGACGCATAGCGATTGTACAAGCCCCAGATGCTGTTCATCATCTTGCCATTGTACTTCACTGGGGTATTCTGGGTCACTGTAAAAATACAAAATGAATACTTAGTCACCAATACGGACAGCTCACACTCACAGTCATTCACACTGGCCTACACAGTAACAAGTGTGATGTCCCAGTCCACCAACGACAGGGTAAATCAAACGAAGGGAGGCAGGGACACATTTACACCAGATGGACTCTTGGTTACACTTTTTTGTTAAACATTTCATCTGTACTAAGGCTGTGTGTGTCCATCTAACATTTCAATTCAATTCAGAGACATTATCAAGAATGTTTAAATAAAAACAACACTAGAAAGTTACGAGTTGGGTAAAATGTCAGTCTTTATAAGACAGAACTTGCTAGGGCCATTAGAAATACGGGAAGAACCATCACAAAATAAATATTCAAAAAGAAAAATTTTAAAATTAGGTACAGACTTCAATATGTCTTGTGGATAGCACCAAGTGACTTCGCTTGGTGCTAGCCAAACGCATACATCGAGGTCCCTAGCTAATTTTCAAATTTTTCTTTTTCATAATTTGTTTTGTGATGGCTGTGCCGGTATTTCTAACGGTCCTAGCAAATTATGTCTCATGAAGAAGAACACTTTAACTGACCCATAACTTTCTAGTGTGGTTTGTTTTTATTTAATCACTCTTGATGAGGACCATGAAATGAGTTGAAACTTTGAATTTTTATGTATTTTGTGCACTTACAGGCTTTTACCTTGAAACGACCTACAGGGACTCTTTTAAAATTTTAATTTCAATGTCCAGCTAAGCCATTATGTTTGAACAGCTTTGGCTTCCACATTCTAAGAACGTTTCATGGCTTTCCCTATGGAATATTTGATCAACATAATGTGGATCACCTTTTTTTTTTTAATTTTATGTAATAGTTTAATACGGTTTAGATCAAAAGATAACAAATTTGAAGCCTTGTTAAGATACCTTTCAAACGACAAAACATATCAATTTTTTTTTTCGGTATTCCAGATGAAGAAGAGTCACAAGACTTTACAAACCTACCATAGCCAATATCTTGCTATGAATTCAGTTTAAAAAGAGACTGCTAGAATTCATTCTAAGGATCCCTAGGATTCTATTACGCATATCTCATGCGTAAGTAGATCGCGCCCTTGCTGTCTCACATGAATCCAAGGCTGGCTAGGATAAAGGTTTGGGACCTAGCATCAACCTCAGCAGACCTTAGACGAAGCAAGAATGCCCAGTGTTTTAAGAGTGTATATGAGAAGAAAGTAAGTCACTTTAATGTGTAACATGACTACTACCCAGGTCCAGCAGTTATCTCATATTTAGCTTTTGCACATAATATTACACCACTATTAGTCATAGACTGCGTTTCTGGCAACTCCCGTGAATAAGCGCCATCGTGTCATCACTCACTGACTCGTACCTAAGGTGTCAGGGAGATTTTACTAGAACTTGTGAAAGTCTTGGGAGAATGATTCGTTAGAAATCATTGCGTAACTACAATCTTTATTTTCAAACCGTTATTTCACAGAAATACAATTCGGGGAATATTAAATTCGGGGAAATTAAACATTCCTGCATTTTGACCGCCCACTATAAACAGGAAAGCCCAATGTCTAGGTGTGTTCATTCTTTTGAATTCATCATAGATCTAAGGCAGAAATATTATTGGAAAGAACTTTGATTACACATCCACCATTGCGTACTGAACTTCTGGAGATTACTCCTGAAGATCTGTAGAGTGGTTGGAGGTTGAAGATGAAAAGAAATTCGAGTGACAGGTCATTATTTCACATCCTCACTTACCTCTAGCATTTATTTTGAATGTTAGAACGATAATGAGAGTGCAGCCATTGTATACCATTGGAGGAGTGTCATCACTTTACACTACAGATCATCCTTATATATAGGTGAGTCACATATGTGATTAACTAAAAATTAATAATGACCCATCACTGTGCAATGCATATTTATGACATTACCTCAACACAGTACTAACAACTGAATTTAGAAGCTTTCCATGTAACCTTGTGGATATTCTCACAAAAGATGAAAAAGTTAATAGAGTAGTACGAAGAATACACAACATACCTCAGTACAGACTACAGGAGACTGCACAGTGAATTTCTGAATATAAGATCTTGTTCTGAATTTCAAGTTGAAAGAGTGAACAGTGAAGCCAGGCTTTGACATTACGCTTATACAAAATTTCACTCAAGCATTACATAAACAAAACTGCCAACTCTTTCGTTCCAGTGTGAAAGTCACCCATAAAACCTTCAGTTTTGGATTCACTTGCAAGCATAATTAACGTCAACACAGTAATGCTGTCAATGTTTTGAGCAAATCAATCCTTTCAATGACCTTGCTGACCTCATATTAGAACGGCAGTAACCAAATAGGGTTAATCAAAGCAACATACGCTTTGGCTATCTTTTTACCAGAGGGTCCAAGGTCAGAAGAAAGTGCCAAGCGTCTCAAAATACTACTTGATCGACACGACTCGTAGTACAATTGTGTTTCGTTATATAAGAACGAGTTGAACCTTTTGGACTTTATCCGGCACTTTTCACGTAGTGCTTTCCGAGCATTTACTTAATTAATGGAAATGTTTCTAACTGAAGAAATTTAGTTTAGATTTTCAGTCTGAATCAAGACTCCGATTTTGCCATGGATTTTTTTCACATTGAAATTCGCTTCGACTCTGTATCCACCTGTTTCTGTTGCAGCCTTCTTAACAGTTGGTTTGTTCCACTGTATAAGATCACTTTAAAATTTTTCGATTCGTTTGACTCGTGAACACTGAAAGGGGTGTGATGGTCATCAATCCTTCACTTAACCTCCGTAGTTGCTTGGCATGACCACAATTAATTTAAAGGGACATACTTTCGAAACGAGATTCCTTCCTACCAATATTTCTTGACATTTTGTATCAAGTATGGTCACACAGGTTTATTTACTTACCGTTAATTAGTCCTTTGCTAATTAGGGGATTTTCTGTTGAATATTGGGGAGTCTATTTCAAACATCCCACGAGTATTTACAGTTTGGCCTGGTAAGATGTTGCAACTACTTTCATGTGTTAAACATGACTGTATCATCTTTTCCGTTTTATTGCGACAGGATTTTGGTGTTCATGCTGTGACGTGACACTCGTTTCGTCTGATATTGGTGTTTCGTTATTGCATGTGCAATGCTGAGTCATGTGAAGAAGTGAGTCGAAGTGACGCTGTTGTGTAACTGTGCCAAATCTTCCGAAACGGTACGACGGCAAGACGCGCAGACTAAAAACTGGGCATGGCGGTTATAGGGTAACAAGGAATGTAACTTTAAAAGCAATGTGGTCCAAATTCGAATTTTGTTTTTTAAAAAAATGCATAAAACAAAATAGTGACAGTTTTGGTGGCAATCGGCCACCGTCTTCAGAATGAATACCAAGAACTGTCCAAAACTCAAGAAATCAAAACAAAAATTTACGCTCCGGTAAAGCCAAAATCCACCTAAGGGAATGGTGAGGGAGAGAAAACACGTTAAGACAGGGAGAGTGTGAAATGGAAAACAGGGGGGTGGGGTGGAAGGGAAGGAGATATCATAATTCTAAGTACTAATAATGAAAAAAGTTCCAACTAAAAACACAAGGCAAAAAAAGTCGCAGTGTGGTGGGGGATGGAAGCAGAATGGAGAAAACCCAAACAAAAAGTTTGAAGAAGGAAGGAGTAATGAAAAAAATGAAATGAAAATACAGGCAGGCGAAAGAAAATTTTACACAGGCCACACAAGTGACATAAGGGGGGAAAACAACTACAAAAACGTTAACAAACGAAGTACTACTGATAAGTACACTCCTCCCGGTTGACTTCCCTGTATGGCTCAGTTTTGCAACGCGTGTAACTGTTGCAAAGCATTTATTTTTGTATTTTAAACCTCGTGAGAAATGGGTTTGCTAAAACTCTAACCTACATAAGCGTTGCAAAAGCTATTTCGCACAGGTATGTCCTTTTAAAACGTGTGGTGTAACCACAATGCCAACACCACGGGAAGCCTTACAGTAAGACGAAACCCAATTGAATAGGGGAGAGGATTGACGGAAAGGGGGAGTTTCATACAAAGAAAAATTGACTGTTGCAGTGAACGATCAGGCAGCACCGAGCAAATACTGGGAAACAACCACGGGTCAAACAAATCCCCGGGCGAAGCCGGGTACGATACTAGTGGGAGAATAAGCAATACCTTGCTGAGGTTCACAGAGTTTGGTAATTGTTGCGGATAGCACATATGTAGCTTTGCGATTTGCCTGGGAAAAAGCTTACAGCTGAATTTCCAGTAGAGTATTGGGTCGAGGAAATGGTTATATGTTTCGTCAGAAAGGTGCGATAGTCCTTTAACGCTTACCTTCATTTCCGTTTGGCTTTTCGAAGCTTCCCTTTTGTTTAGAAGATAACAAAATTTGCGTTTTAAAAGCTTGACAACATGGTGCTCAACGTACTGTGCGAATGAATGCAGTACTGGCCGGAAGCAGTTGGTTCCTAGATCGAGGTAAACTCAGTTTGTGTCCTTTTCGAAGGATTAAGAAAACCGGGCATAAAGATTTGAGAGACGTGTTTTACATCGTGAAGAGTGAAGTGGGTTAAAAGTCAACTTCCTAGCCATCTTTAACCTTTGTTTATTTCCCTTTTGAATTTGTGTCTCAAAACTGGGACAAACTATAGTTTGTTCCACATTATGTTTTGCAGGAAACTGGCTGTATGACGACACGTTTCCTTACACTAGAAGTGCAAAAACATGTGGATATCACACTTGAAGAGCAAATATGCAAAGCAAGTTAAATCACTTTTTTGAAAAAATTGAGTTAGATGGCGTTTCATATACAGTTGTTGCAAGATGGAAACCATACACATTTCTATCTGTGCAAAAAACGTGAAAACTTGTGTTTTACAGGCCAAAGCAAAATTATTGATTCGTGCAAATCAAGTTAAATCACGAGCTGTGTTTTGATCAAACCAAGTTAAATCCTACGACTTAGAAAAAAAATTAATGATCCTGTTGGCCAAAAAAAAAACACAAAAGCCGAAAAACATTTTGTGACATTTCTGGACTGTGGATGTAATTCTAAGTAACTTTTCCTTTGACACTGCACGTGTAACTCTCTTGGTTCAGATTTTAGTATGTTATAGTATAGGCATCTATAGGACTTTGAAAAAAAAAGCTGTGTTTTTCAAAATAAGTTAAATCCAATCTTCACACTGATTCAGAGCCTGTATTTTACAAAAGTATTTGTTTGTTTGTTTTGTAATCACTTGCCCTAGAGGTATATTTCTCAACAATCAAATCTCTGTAGGCTTTGCTACTTTTCCTTGGGTAGAAATTTGGCTTTTTTGAAAAACGAAAAATTGTGATTTAACTTGTTTTGCATATTTGCTCTTCACTTGTAGACTTTTGTAGACACGGAGTCTACAAGTAGGATATTCAAGTGGCTTTTTACAATCGTAGTGGAAGGAAACGTGGCGTCATGCAGCCCGTTTCCTGCAAAGATAATGCGGAACAAACTATAGAGCAGTGACACGACGTAGTATTATTGTATATAACTCTATACTGGAGCCTTAATGGGTTAGCTGCAAGGAGCACTGCAGAGAGAAACAGAAGGGCGTCATACTGAAGCCGATGCTGTGAAGAGTGATTTCTTAGACCTAAAACGCGCGATTTTTGTTGTTGGAGAAAGCAACGTTATTTTAAGCCTAAGAAATCCGCTCTTCCGTTGTTTTTCCCTCTATTTTAATGTAGTGCGCCTTGTAGTTATGCCCTCCAAAACCCATACTGGTGCCAATATGGCGACAAATGTCACTGCTCTATAGAAGACACATCATCAGACATTGAATTCTGTCTCAACTATTCCTCACACACAAATGTTAGTTTCGGTTTTGTTTTCTTCAAGTTTCGTAATGTATCCGGTTTAGCAACTGACATAGTAACTCGTTTGCTTTACGAACCATAGATAGAATTGAGATCTAAGAATCTAGCTGATCTGTTATCAAATTCGAGAACTAGCTATGCCAAAACCCAGAGAATCACAAAATGATAAAGTTGAGTAATAAAAATGTCTTAAACGTTAATTATCACGTTCATTTGGGACAAAAAATATAGGCCAACATAACTCTTAATTTAGATCTTGTTGGAGCAACGAACTAATTCTTGATAAAACGTAAACGAAGGGCGAAGAAAGATCATTAAAAAAAGAGTAATTCGATACAAAATATGAAGGAAATTCTAAAGGAAAAGTAGGCTGACGGTAGTGACGGCATCAGGACTGAATTGTTTGGTGGGGTTGGGGGGGGGGCAGCAGAGGGCACATCTGGAAACTGAGTAGGCCAGGAACTTTTTTCCACATTACGAATTATCCACATTACGAATTATTATTTCGTTTAATTCAACTAAAACTTAACGTAAGCTTCAGTGCAGTCCATTTTAATTTTTTTTTTGTAAAATACGCCCAACTCACAAAATAAATTATTGCAAAGTTGGCACAAAAATGAATACTGAAATAAACTAAATGAATAAAACAAATAGCTCAGTTTATTCATTCAATGATGTCAAGTTTAGCCTGCAGTATTTTTTTAGGTTTTATTTTGGTGGTGACCTGAGTGTTGTGGTCAGGGAGGTCGGCAGGGGGGGGGGGGGCATGGCCCACCCTGATCTTTCCCTTGCGCCATCACTGGCTGACGGTAGTACCAAAGTATTGGAGATCGATTTGCATCTGGTGATACGATTTAGCCTGTAAGTGATATACAGAATCAAAAACCCGTTAACACCAAAGGTGCCCACATGGGGGGGGGGGGAGGGGCGTGAGAAGCAGCTCCTCATTGATGAACTCCTCCCCCTCTCCCGGACCAGCCAATAGGCCAGCTACATGAAAAAAACGAAAGGTTGGCACTTAGATAGGAATGCATTTAATAATCGGGGCCATGAAATGGCAGCCAGACTAGATTCAAACGCGCTATTGTTCGTCTCCGATCAACACAGGCCACAGGCCGCAGAGCTAAATCACCGCTAGAAACGATCGTTCATTTCTCACAAAAGTTGGGAACTTGCGTTCGTTATGAAAAACTAGAGATAATCCACTGATTCCGAAAATGCTATTGTATGAATCTGAAAGTCTTGCAGTAATCAGCTATGAGCAAAAATATGCATTCATTTTAGAGCCACTCAGAGCCAATCAGAGTCACGCTAGTGTACCGCAGTGTAGCCAAGTGGCTTGAATGCTCGCGTGAATGGAATTTGAGGAGCGAGAAGCGAGAGCTCGCCGGGAGGGTCGGCGAGGAAAACGGCACGCTAGTCCGTTTAGCGTGGCTAGCTTGCTTGCTGGTCTCGCGTAAATGGAGTTGGGGCTTAAGATAGGTGACACCAGTAATTTATAAATAGTTGAGTTAGTTAGGAACGAGGAGTACTGGACTGTATTAAGACTGTTCCCAGCATACAGCACCCAACTTGGCAAATTTCTGTATGTACTATTAACAAGCTCAACACCGAACTGGATTCATAACACTAAAAAACAGAAACTACTGCTTGTAAGGGACTCCAGTCAATTGAATGTTAGACACCCACATTTAGGCCTATTGGCAGTTGATCACTTAAAATCAAGCTGCTCTTACCCATACAGATCTCTAGACAGTCTGTTTTGCCCTTTTTTGGGCTGTCAGTAGAGAATAGTATCATCCACATATTATTTTCTTTTGACGAGCCCAAACAAGGGTGAAACAGTCTGTCTAGAGAACTCTATGGGAGCGAGTAGCTTGAGTTTAAGTGTCTGTACTATAAAATGCATCCTCCTATCGTAATTATGATAAAACCTGACTGATTATGATGATAGGTCATTGAGCAAGGTGCCCACATGGGGGGGGGGGGGGCGGGCCGTGAGAAGCAGCTCCTCATTGATGAACTCCTCCCCCTCTCCCGCACCAGCCAATAGGCCAGCTACATGAAAAAAACGAAAGGTTGGTAATCTGTGGTGCCTATCCCCCCTGGACCAGTGAGGAGTTCCCTCCCCACCCCCCCTAATATTAAATGCCCTTGCCATCAGTTTAAAAGTGGTATTCCTATATATTTTCGACTTGGACTAGTAGTTGGCGTGACCCCTTCCCCCCAACACACACACTTTCGGGTATGTTATTTTCACACGAGTTATTTCTACCCCGTCGTAACAGCCGGGTGCTGTTCTGCTGTTCTGTTTCGTTTTCAATCAAAATCAACCGTGCACAAAATTATAAACTAAAACATATTTTTTTTTTATTGCGTTTTTCCAGATTTGCGTGTTGTGTCGACTGTTGACGGGTTATGTTGCTTTGAGGTGACTGGTCGTGTGTTGTTACATAACAAATACATCGATATTTCTACATGACCCAAAATACCAGTGAGGAGTTGTTATCACTGCCCCCCCCTCCCCTCCGGGCACCACTGGTTGGTATTATTATCAGCAAGAATTTATAGGGTTTAGAATTTACCCTATAAATTCTTGTTATCAGTCAATTCATACAGAAGCTGGTCTGCAGGAAGGAAGCCAACAAAGTTCAAACACCAGTCAGCACCCATAATTTTTAAATCCCAAATTTTGACTAAAATTTAAGATTTATTTTAGGCAACATAAAATACGCATGTGAAGGGTAAATCGGTAGCAATCCAGTGGCAAGACATTAACGTAAGTACTGTAAACCACCCCTATGCTCTTACCAGTTCTTCAAATCGCTACTAATTATGCTGATGTGGCCACTCGTCCATTGGTAAGTGAAATTTCACTTACCAATGGACGAGTGGTGACATAAGTGACATAGTAGCGATAGTAAGTGCATCAGGGTTAACGGATTACCGAAACGTTTGGGTCACCGTGTCATTTGAGTGTTGTTATCTGCCAGTTCTCTGGGTCTGAGCACCTGATCCGGAATCAGACCCGGTTACTCTCACTATACTAACCCATTACCAAAGTAACATAGCCAGTCACTTTGAAATAAATTGTTCTTTTCTTACCATAACAGGTCTGGTCGGCGTTTGGTACTTCAGCATCCTTCCATTTGGACTGCTGTTCTTCTTGGCGGTCCTTCTCCTTGTGGACGGCCATTGCAGTCACGAAACTGATTGGAATGGCGGACATCTCTGAAAAA